>RJWM01004553.1:49660-100445 GCA_004363535.1 Dasyprocta punctata | reverse complement strand
AGGTAAAATCTCAAGGAATGGCATTTCAAATTAACCCTGAATTAGTTCAATAAAAGAGGCTATAAACTGTAATAATGGCTGCTTTACACTGCTATTGATACTAATAAAAAGATCTTGAGTCAAAATAGATTTCATGATTCTTTCCTTCAGGTATGTTTCAAAAACATACATTAAACAGAAAGTTATTGCTCATGTGCACGGTATGAATGACTTTTTATTGAAGCTTTTCTGGAAGACAGACCATGACAGAGGGATCATTGGGTGGTGGTGGTACCAAATGAATCAGGGCTCAAACCAAGCCAGTGCCATTTGCTACAGTGTTTCCAAGGAAACTGCATTTTAATGTAGGAGGGAATGGCTATTTATGCCAATTCTATAGGATACAAAAACCTGGTAGGAGGACCATGTAAAAGAAGAATTAAATATACCAACTGAATGAGTTGTTTAATATCAGTCCACCTCTGATCCCCATAGTTAGGAACTTTACCTAGCACATAATAGGTACTAACAAATGCGACAAATGATGGTCTGAAACAAAGGGTTCTTAATATATTACTGTAATAAAAGGTAAAAATAAGAAATTTGTTTTTCCTGAAATATACCATTTAGGACAAAAATTAAATTTTTGACCTTTAAATGAAAGTAGAGCATTAGATCATCCTCTAGCAGACATCTATGTGTAAAGCAATAACAACTGATTGGCCGCACAGAAGTATGGGCTGCACTATAGTTTTGATTTTAATATAAAGCACACAAGAGAATATAAGAACGATTTCCCTTTGCTGCAGTTTTGTTCAGTATCTAATAAATCTTGATAGATGTTTTAGATATATTGCTGATTTTCAGAGGTTTTTGTACGTTTTGAGACCATTCATATGTCCAGATGCCTCGGAAAGTATTTTTTCACCCTGAAATATTTTGTCGTTGATAATGTTCTGGAACTTGTGGTGTTAAAGGCACTGCATCTACACAAATGAGTCTTCTGCTTTATCACATTAGAAAAATGTGTGCATTTCTTACGGATTGTTTAATGAGCACATTCTTTCAACATACACCGGAAGGAATCCAATTTTATCTCCTTGCAGTGCTGCACCAGTTCTGACTAGAGGTGTTAAGTCTGAGTTTATTAATTAGATATTTATTTAGGTCTCAGAGTTATTCATGAGTTTGTTTTGTATTTTTAAAATTTACACTTGGAAAATGTTAATTTTTAAGATATTATTTCATGTTTTTATTTCTCCAACTTCTTTAGTGATCCATTACAAGGCTATTACCCTCCCTTTTCCCTGATAGTCCTTTCAGTTTTACAGAACTGTATTACAAGTTTCTATGTATGACTTTTTAAGTGTGCAAATAAAGTGACACATTTTTCAAGCAATAAATAAGTAAATAAATACATAAATAAATAGCAGCGGATATTGAAGTTAACCCAAAGAATTTTTTGAAGGTTAGTAACAGCGGCTAACGAGATGACTTCATGCTTGTTACTTTTCCTTGCCCAATTAGTGGGTCACTTGAGATCAGTAGTAATTAATTTCTTGTATGTGTAGCTCCTGGTCCAAACACAGAGACTTACACATAGGCACTTTGTATTTGCTGGGCGAGTACCTAAGGAGGGAAAGATGAGCGTGCCCTACCCTAGGTGCCACAAATGTTTGCTCCCTGAGAACTGCAACTGGTTCATTATGTCACAGAACACAAGTTTGCCAGAGTTCCCATTCATGATTTTTCTTTATAGCCACAACTAATGGGAATAAATTTCCTATTTATATTTTTATAAAGTTTTTGGGATTTTGAGTTTAACAATATTTATATCTAAGTAGGTTTTCAGGCTCAGGCAGACAACCAGGGCCTTAGGAAGTGACACTAAGGACAAAAGTAGTAATAGGAGAATATTGTAAGATGAGAAAAAATAGTATTCCTGCTTCCAAGCCATTTATCAGACTGACTCAGTCCTTGGCTTATCTGTGGGTGGGATATGTGAGTGCGATATGTTGTGTGAAAAACAGTGCTACAACCTCAGTGTGGAATGAGTGAATTGATTTATTTGGGAAGCTCTGCAAGCCTGTGGTTCACAAGAGGAGAGAAGTGGTCTCTGCTTCTCTTACCTTTCCATGAAAGCAGGTACAGAGACTACTGTGGTGCTGGATGCTGAAGATCTCTGCCCCAGGAGAGGGCTACTGTTGCTTTGTAGGTGTAATAGTCTTGTACAGAAAAGAAACATCAAAGGCTCAGGTACCTACTAGAGCATTCATGTCACATTGGTAAGCTGTGAGAAAGTCACCTAGTAACTTTGAAAGAAGTTTGAACTTGAGACATTAAAAAGGGAATTTCGTCTACACATCATCCAAAAATTAAGCCTGCATTTGACTCCTGCAGCTTAGGATCAGGCAAGGTGTGTCTCCAGGGCTAAAAACCATACAATCTGGCTTTTCTTTTCATCATATTCTAGTAATTGCTCCAATTATTGCACAAGTTGGCTAAAAAGCCATGTTTTTTACTTACAATTGAAGGAGTCTTGAGAAATATGGGTTAGTTTTATGTCAAGGACTGTGCCAAATTGTAAGCAAATATGAGTAGGGTTTGAGATTAGGGAAGTAAGGAAAACAGATGACAAATGGCAAGGTTGTAATGAAACTGAGTTCTGGCTTTTATATGTAATTTTTAGTTACTATTCATCTTATTTATGTATGAAGGATGATTTGTCAATTGCTAAGAGGTAGCGGAATCCCATTTCCAGAAATTGAGAGTTGAGTTGTTTATGCTTTGGTGACCTCTGACTCTGTGGGATGCTTTGAACAAAGAGTTCCTTTTTATGTCTCTTGGAATTTGTCTTCTTGCAGAGAAAAGTATGGCATTTCAGCAAAATAAGAAAACATTATTCTTTCCAATGGGCAAAAGCTTTCATTAAAGGAAGAAGAGTTCAGATGGGGAAATGCTTGTTGTGACTTTTATAGTTCGGTAACTGTTTTCCACAAACGTAGTCTTGGATAGCATAGCAGAAGGGTGAGGATATGATGAGTCCTTTGGGTACTTCCCTCAGTTGTAGTCATCTGTAATACTGAGCAGGGTAAAAGCTGTATTTCCAACACATTCCCCTCAGTTCAGTCAGCACATTGGATGTACAGGGACCAAAAGGTGCCATGCTATTAGTAATATGGCCCATTTTTCTTACTTCCAGCAGAAGTTTGGCAAAGTCTTGGAGATGTTCCTCACTCATTCAGCAGATCAATGCTTCCAGGCTTCAGTTATTGAGCATGCTTCAGATCACAGTGTCTACGCAGAGGAGTGGACAAAACATCAGGGTACATCAGTAGTTCCTATCCAAGTCACCAACAGGTGGTTGCTATATAAGTCACTCAGAAAATCAAATGGAAATAATATTTGTAAATGAGAAGGACTTATAGCACATGGCTTCTTCAACAAAAGAAAGTATTTTGCTCATTAGCAAATGAAGAGATTAAAATTTTTCTTTTGCTTTCCTCATTCCTCCTCTAAAAAGCATGGAAAATGCCACTTCTGGACAACAACATCATTTTTAATTCCTTCTCTTCCCTTGTAACCAGAATATTTCTGGGAAACAAAACAGATCTCAAAGTATCTATGAAATGCCAAGGCAAGCAAGGAAGGACTTAAGGAAAGCAGACAGAAGCAATCACACAGTTTGATATATCTTTAGTCTCACCTATAACTATATCCAAATAAAACTGACCAGGAGACAGTGAGCTTCCTCTGTAATAAGAGTTTCCTTTTAATAGCTTGGTATTGTCAAGTCCCAAGGCCTAATGCCAGAGGAACCATGTTGTAACTCACTCTGTTATGATAAAAGTATATTTTGGTTCAGGGACAAGATAGTCTAAATGGTCCAAATAAATCATACATAAGGTAAATGAATAATATGGAAGTAATTGCTACGATGTTTTTAAATAAAAAATAAATGTGATTTTTCACTTTATAGTATAGGTACCAGATCACGAAACACGCGAAAAATTTACAAATAAAAATATAGGGGCTTAGGTGTACCTTGGTGGTAGGTCATTCACCCTGGGTGCATGAGACTCTAGACTCTATCTTGAGCATGGCAAATAATTACAATGATAGTAGTAAAAGTAAAACATTAAATATAAACATATATATCTAGATGTAAGTACAGATAGATACATTGAACACATACATAGTGATTGACATGAATATTTATATGGGTATGGATGCAGACACAGCATGCAAGAGTTAAGGAAGAAGTAGAGTCTAGATTAACTGAAATTCCAGAAGAGGAAAAGGATTGTTCCTAATTGAACCGAGGATTGTTTCTACATCTGGGTACAAGCTGAAGCTTGGACTTGGCAGTGGAGAAAATAAACAAAATTTTAGCATCATGTAATAGGACTGGGATAAAAATTGGATATTTGACAACCATCAAATATACACCCAGCTTTTCACATGAAGTTTTCTGAGTCCTGGGACACACAGGACAAAATATTGTCCTCTGCAGAAAAATTAGTTTTACTATACTGCAGACATACATGTTAAAAATATTGAGAGTACTTAGGGTAAAAGCAATCTTGTGATCTTGAAGTAGAAAAATAAGTGAACCAAAAACACTATTTAAAATATTGATAAATTGCAAGATATTAAAAACAGAATGTTCATCAAAAAACATTAAGAGAGCAAAATAAGATTATATATTAATCCATCAGGGAACTAATTTCCAAAAAAATATGAAACATGAATATATAAATATATTTCTTTCAATATATAAGCATGTATTTATAAATTATTAAATTGATCTTAGGAAAAAATGGGCAAAAATTTTTCATACAACCTACACAAATGAGGACATCAAAACAGGCAATAAAAATCTTGGGAAAAAATAGCATGTTTTCCTCTACTAGTCATTAAAGAAGTGGAAATTTAAGCCACACCTTGAAACCAATACACTCCTGTCCGAATTGCTAAAAGGAAGTAAAACAAAGTGAACCAACTAGAAAATTCCAAGTGTTGACAGAAAGTAAAGAGTGAAAGTCATATTCTGTTTCTGGGAGTGCCAGCTGGTACATTGTGATGGATTTATCTTTAGCAGTGTTTACTAAGGCTGAATGTGTGCATATTCTTAGACCTATCAAGTCTTTGTCCAGGTAAGCGGTCAACAGAAATATACAGAGACATCCATTAAAATATATACTGAAATGTTCTTAAAAAATTGTTTAAAATAGCTAAAACATGCAAACTACCCAAGTCTCCATTAATAAAGAAATTGATAAAATAATTATTTTATATTCACACAAATGAATATAGCAATGAGGATGAGTAATCTACAGTTATTTGTAACAATATAAATAAAATTCACAAACATAATGCTGAATAAAAATGTCAAGGACAAAAATCCATAATGCCTTATTCCATATATACAAACACTGGAAAAACAACCTAAGCTCTTAGAAATTATAATGCCTTTTTCCTCCCAGAGACGAAAAGGAATGGGTATTTGAAATGACAAGGCCTTTGTGGATTCTGTTAACATGCTCGATTTTTTAATGATTTCTGATTATGGTTGTGTTTAATTTGTAAAAAATCCATTGATTATCACACTTATTTTCACCTTTATTTGTGTTTCAATAAAATGTTTCAAAAAAGAGAAAATTATAATCTTCTTTGTCTTTTTAAAGTCAAGGGCATCTAGATTACACATTTAAGATATTAGAACTATTTATAGAAATATGCTACATTATTAATAATGACTAGGTATTTTACTATGAATAATTTTGTATTCTTTTTACTGGTGTATATTTAATGAGAAGATACAGCTTCAAATCAGAAACTATTTTACACTAAAACTGCTTTTGCATAATGTTAAATTAAATCTATTTATCATTTTATAATCATGAAAATGCTGCTAAGAGAATCGGGTAGGCAAGCATGATGATAGTCCTTCATGCCTTTCCCACATGTACCTCTACTGTCTATAGCCGTGTCGCCGATGGCTGCAACCAGTCGTGCAATGGATACAAAAGAAAAAAGAAAATTCAACCTAGCTTGTTTCTCCTTCCCATTGGTTATGATAGAGTTTTTGTGATAGCACTAAAGTTGAGATGCTTTGTTACACTTTTTAAAAACAATTTTAAAAATCTGTGCATGTTTAACATGTGAAATTTAATTATTTTGGATATATGTGTATATCTTTGATACAACCACCACAATCAAGGTAGTAAGCATTCCTACCATCTTCAAATGTTGCCAAGTGGTGTGTGTGTGTGTGTGTGTATGTGTGTGTGTGTGTGTGTGTGTGTCTGGGGGTGGGTGTATGTAGGTTGTCAGAACTCTCTTAACATGAGATCATCTGTCTCAAACACCAAAAGTACAATTCTATATTGTTACCTATGCAGACACTCTGCCACTCAGTTATATCCTGAATTCCCACACTGTTAAACATACGAAGAATGGAGTACACATTCTTACACATTCCCTGCCCCTAATTCCAACAATTTAGGCGTATTTACCTTTTGCATAGGTCTAGTTTGGTATAATACAGTCTAATCTAAGCTTGTTCTCTCGCAACAATCATTCCCATATTTTGTGAAATATAAAAAGAAAACTACATCCTCAGGAATACCTGTTAAAGAGTGCTCAAAATTCTCTAGAGAGCATTTCAATTGGCCCAAACTTCTTTAAAAAGAAAAGAAGGAATTGTATATTATTTTATTCAACTTTAATTATTATTATTATTACTATAAATTTTAATCATTTTTCACGTGGAAAGAAATAATTCATGTAGAGAAAAGAAAATCAGAAGGGGTAAGTACATATCATAAATTATATAACTTCATTCAAATTACTGGAATATTATCAAGAATTTCAGTGAATAGAAAAATAGTCTCAACTAACGAAATGGTGGGTGATTTAGTGTAATCCCGAATAGTAATTTTCATAATTTATGTCCTGAACTATTTTTCTAATCATTCAAATACCAGAGAAACATGAATGTAATATCAACTAAAATTCTAGAACACAGTATTGACTATATTTAAGGTCATAACTAAATATGACAATATACGAGAAACCTAGATAAGATCCATCAACATAGAAGCGCATCTCTTATAATTTTCATAGTACTATGAGCAAATTTGCTTGGTGATTTAACAGTAGCAACTGGTTGGATCACTAACCTATGTCCACTCTCTGAGGGTAGTATTCCCAATAATGTGAAATCTTTGAGCATTTTTCCATTTTGGAGTTCTGATAGGCTTACTGCCCCATTTATGTTGCCACTGATTGTCAGTTCAATGAATTATAACTTGAAAGTAAGGTAACCTTTGGTTAGGTAGTGAAGCCAGTGAATACACGATACACTGATAATATCTGTGGCTAATCTCCGTGTTTGTCAGGTTGTAACAAGGGAAACAGAAACTGTTTCGAGTGTTTAACATAGAGATATCAATGTATTGGTGATGTAAGAACATACGGTATTTTTAAAGTAGCATAGAAACAAACCATAGTGGGAAACCATTATTTTCCTGGAGTACAGGGTGTGGTGTTACCTGAATCCAAAGGTCTCAGATATGCAGTATGAGTTGCAATGTGGGCTTCATCAGGAGCTAGAGATACTAAAGAGATGCAGCTGTTCTCAGATTCTGCCTCAGAGAGACACAGTGGATCTTAAAATAAACAGGTCAGACACAAACAAAACCCCTAAACTCAGATTCATAGAAGTATGCTGAGAGAAGTTTGGTGGTGTTGTAGCTAAAAGAAGAATGGAAAGTCATGCTCTAGAATTAGCCTTCACTGAATTCTAGTCCTGCTGCAGCTGCATAGTGTAAGGGTACATAAATGCATGTGTGTCCACACATAGGTATACAAGTACACGTGTGCATGCACGCACGTGTTCACACACACATCTGAAGGAGAGTGGGCTGTGAGGTTCAGGGTTAGTTTCAGGCCTTGAATTTTGTCATTAATGCATGACATAACCAACAATCTCTTATTTTATGCACGTAAGAGACTGTTGGAGAAGACGTCCTGATTCAATGAATTAACAAATTTACACAGATTTGAAAGTAGCAAAAAGTTTGTAGTGGCATTTATTTTTGCCTATTTTATCTTCTTTAAGGTAGAATTTATTCATGAGAAGCATAAAATGCTATATAACTGTATACATGTAATGCAATTAAACATCTAAATCAATAAATCTATCACCTATGATTCTGTATAAAACTTGCAAAGTCATATATAGTAGTGTTTCTTTGTCCCCCTGCTTGAACTTCTTTCAGAAATAGTTTTCCAATTCTTCTCATATTCTTTCATTCCCATAATTTAACTATGAATTGCTCATAATTACACAAAAGCAGAAAATTGTGTTTTAAATGGCCTAGTAACCACCACAACAAGTTACTGTTAGATTTTCCCCTACTTTTTAAATTACCTTTTTATGGTAGAATGAATTAAAACTATAGAAACATTGTGAAGGCAGTCAAGACAGTTCCCCTGCCCTTCATATTCAGTTTCTATTAATGTCTTTTCTTAGTGCTGTTTGTTACAAGATTGAACCAATACTGATACATAACCTTTAACTGAAGTCCACACATTATTTAAATTTCCTTAGTTTTTACTTTAAACATTCTGTCCACAATACTAAATTCCATTCAGTTGTCATTGTCTCCTTAGACTATTCTTAGGTATGAGAGTTTCTCTGACTTTTCTTACGTTTAGTGACTTCGAGGACTGCTGGACTTCTTCATTTGGAATTTTCTGATAATGTTTCTCAAGATGCTAGTATTACTGTGGATTTGGGGGAGAAAGATTGTACAGAGGTAAAATACTGTCTTCCTTACATCATATCAAGGCACATGTGATCAACATGATACTGTTTTACCGTTGATATTGACCTACATCGCCTAGACCAAGCAGTCTTTGTCAGATTTCTCCACTGAAATGTCATTTTAAATAAAAACTACTTTCTATGCTGCATTCTTTAAAGGAAATTTACTATGTGCAGCCCATCCCAAAGAACATCTAGTTGTAGAAACTATGCAAATTACTTGTACTTTTTCCTGCATGAGATATTTGTGTCTTCTGCATTTATTTGTATCTATCCATTCATGAGTGTTTACTTTATACTGTGGATTATGATCTAATATTACTTAGTTTTTGGCTCAAGGATTTCCAGCATTAGACATTATAAGCTTTTTCACCTGGCCCTTCTGTGCTTTTGACATACCCACATTTCAGGGGTTTGTTGAGGACTTCATTAATTTCTGGCAATTACATCCTTCTTCAAGATATTCTAAAATCTACCATAATCTTAGCCTTGTATCTAAGGAGCCCTGGTTCTTTTTATTAGAGAATGGTATTGGAAACCACAATCTGAGTGCTGAGCACACCTATTGCTTGTGGGTAGTGCCACTTTCAAAGCTCTCAGCCAATGAAGGAAAAAAAGAATATATATATATATATATATATATATATATATATATATATATAATTGTAACCCATAAAACACAGAGAGAGAAAGAGAGAGAGAGAGAGAGAGAGAGAGAGAGAGAGAGAGAGAGAGAGAGGGAATCATTCTAAATTTCTCCTTTTGTCTTCCAGTACAACATCAAATACCTGGCTCCCACCATCAACTATCTATTTACTTGCTTGTTCAAAGTCTATGTACAAATGATGCATGGACTTTCAACAAGCAAGCAAATGGATAGCAATTTCAGAATTGTTAACCTCTACTCCAGTAGGGAAAAAACATTATGAACTAGTAGCATGATTGTGTATAATTTCTTTTGGTTTAATTTTACAAAAATCAACACACTCCCCCCACCCCAATCAGTGAGACTGTTTTATACATGTATCATACAGTTAGATTGTTTTTTTTTGTATTCTTCTTTGTGATCAGCATTCCTGACTTTCTAAATGATTTTTGAAAATTTGTACACATTTTCTGCTATGAAGCCCAATGAATCTTTTTACAAATGTTTAAGACCTAAAATTCACTCTCCAGTATCGTGTGTGTGTGTGTGTGTGTGTGTGTGTGTGTATGTGATAGGTTCATGGCCTTAAAAATTCCCTCAAAATAGTATTTCAGTTATTATCTTTCCATCTACAAATTCCTAGCAATGACTAATCTGTTTAAATAATTTTGCTCCATAAAAAATGTCCATATAAATGCAACTGCTTGCCATGTAATCTTTTCACACTGGCTGCTTTCAGTTAGAAATATGGACTTACGTTTAGCCCATGCATTGGTGGGTTAATTATTTACTCCTGAACTCTATTTATCTATTTGTCTATTAAAGGATATTGATTGTTTCTAGTTTTGGAGATTGTGAATCAAGTTGGTTCGGATATTCGTGTTCAGGTTTTTGTGTGGGTATGCATTTAAAAATTTATTATGAATATCCCTAGAAACACGATGGATTATATGGTTAACCAATGTTTAGCTGTGTATTTAAAAAAAGTGCCTGTAATGGTTCTGCTTTCGCACTGGAAGTAAACAAGAGCTCTTGAAGCTCCCCTTTTGCCAGCAACTAGATGATCTATTGAAGTCTTAAGTAAAGTGTCCACAAGGGAAAATACTTGTAAGCATTGAGAAAATGTCTCTCAGGATGCCATGTGTGCCCTAAATCAACCTCTAAAGCATGGTGCTGTTTCTTCTATAGTTGGAGTTCATGATTCTAGAAAGCAAGGGGTGCAACTGAGAATTATTCTACGCTATTACCCTTAGTGACCCACTAGCAAAATTTTTTCTTTTCATCCTACAACCTTAGTCCCTGTTTATCTAGAAATCTTGGTTCTAGTAGAAGTATGCTTCCACCCTTGGACTGGAAATTGAGTCTGCCACCCACTTACTTTTTTCCCCTCATGCCTCTGAATAAACAAACAAAGGGTTATTCTACTGGATGGAATGATTCCTCCCAGTGTTCAATCGAACACTAATCTAGGTGTTTCTAAGTTATTTTATAGACAATAACATATATAAGTAAAAATCAATTTTACTAAATAATCTGAGTAGTCCTGACTCAACGATTTGAAAAGCCTTATGAAGAGTTTTCAGGCTTCCCCAAACAAGTAGTAATTCTGTTTATGGGTAGGAGCTTCAGGTCACACCTGACAGCTCCTCCTGATGGTCTGCTGTATGGATTTTGGACTTGTCTGGTTAGCCACAACAAATGAAAAAATCAATTTCTTGAAATAAATTATATACTGGTATATAACTGGCAATGCTATTGATTGTCTTATTGAAAAATCAATAGTTTAAATACTTAAACCATCATTTTGTATGCTATTTCTTAATGATTTTTAAAAAGTTCAAACATTTCATTGTTCATGCAGAGGAAAACAACCAAATTTTATACTGATGTACAATCTTCTTTTCTCGCTATATTCACTTATGAAATCTAGTGGGACTTGTTTGTTTTGATAGATTCTTTGAGTACTACTACATTTGCATTCAAGTCATTTGCAAAAGCGGTTTTGATTTTTTTCTTTCCAATCTCTTTTTCTTGTTTTATTTCATTAGATAGGACTGCTAGTACGTTACTGATTATGGGCCATGAGAAAGTTCATCATGACTTTATTCTGTTTCTTCCTATGAAGCATAATGTTAGCAGTAGTTTTCTTATAGAAACCTATTTTTTAAATCAAGTTGAGAATGTTTTCCTGGCATCACTAGTTTCTTGAGTATGTTTTTAAAGAATGGGTGTTGAATTTTTAAATTATTTTTTCTATGTTAATTGATATGATGGTAATGATTTTAGTTTTTTGGCTCGATGACATGCTAGATTGCTTTACGTGATTTTCAAATGTTAAACTAGTCTTGCATATCTGGGATAAATCTCAGTTAATTGTATTGTGCAATTATTTTTATACATCCTTGTACTTAGTCTGCTAATAATTTACTGAAGATTTTTGTTTCCATGCTTATGAGAGATACTGACTTACAGGTTCTTTTAAAATCTCCTTCTTGTTTTGCTAATTAGAATGGTGCTAGTGTCATAATTGTGAAGCATTCCCTGTGCTTCTATTCTAGGAGATATTATGGATGATGAATATCATTTAATTCTTAATTGTTTGTATTGTTAATTTAATTTGGGGGGTCATACATTTATTCATAATATTCTTTTATTGCCTTTTTTAATGTCCATGAAATCAGTACTAATGATTCCTCCTGCAAAATTGCATCTTGGCAATTTATATCATTTCTCTTTTTTCATTAGTGTTATAACCAATTTTATTGATCTTAGAAACAATCAGTTTTGTAAATTCCCTCTACTGTTTTTGTTATCAGCTGCACTGACTTTTACTGTATTTATTCTTTTCTTTCTTCCTCTGACTTCAGACTTAATTTTCTCTCTTTTCTTAGTATGTTCAAGTGGATGCTTAGATTATAGATTTAAGATCTTCATTATATTTTGGTACATGCACTGAATCTATAAATTTCACTCTACATTGTTATGTTTTACAAATTTAATGACATATTTGGTTTAGTGTATATATTTTAGGAATTCACATATTTATTTGTAAGATATATATTCTTCTGAATTTTCAAAATTATGTTTCATGACCTAGAATTTGGCCTACTCTCTTGAATGCTATAATTTTAAGAAGAAGAAAGTGTATGTTATGTTGTATTCCGTGAATGGATTCTATGGAAGGAATATTTCAGAGAAAAATGCTAAAGAGAGAAAACTGGTTCATAGTGTTCTTGAGGCTACTGCTTTTTCTTTTTTTGGACACTATCAATAAAGCCTCCAAGTATGATATTGACTTTATTTTTCATTTCTGTGCTTAGTATTGTTTTCTTCTTGAAGAATTAACTCCCAATTTATTTTCTTGTAGAGTTCCTTCTTTTGAACTGTACTTTGTGGAACATTAATGTATTTACTCCAGCTTTCTTTTGGTTTGAGCATAGTACATCTTTCTCCATTGTTTTTAGTTTGGTTTACTTGAGGCTTTATATTTAGAATGAATTTTTTATAAGCAAATGTTTGGGTCTTATCTTTGTTTATCTACTCTGACTGTCACTTTTAATTATTGTACTTGAACAATTTAAATACAGAGTGATTATTATGATGGCTGCATCACTATGTCTGCAATTGTTTTTTATTTTATTTATTCCATTTCTTTGTTGTTTTTTACCTTATATTTCTCTTGCATAGTTTTAATTGAGCATTTTATTTGGTTAGTGTTCCCATATTATCCTCTGGAGGATCTGTGCCTTTACTTTCTAATGGGCTCTACACTTTTACTCTTTATGGGAGAAAATATGTAACACCTAATATCACCCGTTAGTGGTAGCTGTTCTCTTTCTACTTGAATTCAACACTTTACCATTAAGAATTTCTTAACAATTTAAAATTTTTACTTATGTTTTATACTTTTGTTATAAAATTCTTTCCTAAATGATTTTTCATCTTGGATTTAATACTTAATTACATGTTCTTTTAGTGTATAACCTTTGTTTTCTTTCATGAGATAAAATAGCAGCATAAATTTCTTTATCCTTTCAAATTCCTCTCAGTGGAATCTTTTAAAAGTGCTCCTCCTACTTACTGATACAACTATTAGGTAACATTTCTTTTATGTAATTTATTTTTCTATTAGTATTGTTTGTATTTGCCATATACGAGATATGATACAAATACACTAATTTTTAAATTAAACAAAATTTATTACATTAGAAGGCAAACTGCCACTAATCCCCCTCAGAATGTTCCCCCAAGCTTTAAGTATACTTATACTATTATATTTGCTGGTTTATGAAAGAGTTCTAGAAGTTATCTTTCTTGCCTTTAGTTGCACTTTCATGGCTGCCTTGATATCTTGAATAGGCTCAAAATATTTATGATTCATGGTCATTTTGACTGCAAAAAAGCCACAAGTTGCATCATGCCAGACTCAGTGAGTATGGTGGACACATAGGAGCCTGCTTTTCCATTAGCATGGCTTTGAGCCACAGCATTCACTGTACTTTTTGTTCACATCATATGAAACACTGATAACTGCCTCAAAAAGTGGCAAGAATTATGGGATAAGTGTGTTTGAAGTGGAGGGAGTATTTTGAGCAAGATTAATCACAATATGTCTTTTATTGTAATATTTCGATCACACTTTGTAGTCGTGCATAATTTATAGGTACTTATCATCCACTGGAATAAGTGTACAATGCTATACTTCCGTAGAGTTAATTATTATGATTATTTCCATTTTTATCTTCAGATATTAAATTAATTTCCTATTCTGAATAATTTAACTCATCTTCATGCATTGGTCACACGCACACAGGATCCAGTTTTTTTTTTTTCTGGAGATAATTGAAAATTGATTAATTGTACTCATTTCCCTTTACCTGTAATTATCTTACTTTAAAATTTTCATTCAGGAGCTTCTAGTACAAAATTGTTAGATGAACATATGAGTTTTGCTTCATTTCCCTCCCAAGAAAACACTAAATTCATAACAAAATTTTTATAAAAGCATACATTTATAATTGCAAAATACATACAAAGGAAGCTGCTATTAAAAGGAGATTTCTTTTTGAGAAAATAAGATTTCAACACATTTCTAGAAGATAGAGTGGAGAAATGATAACTGATGAGGTTGCCAGAAGTCATAGTATTTACAGTGTAGATGAAAATTATTTGTACGTCAGAATCCTAAAAAGGTTCCAAACCTGGTAGAAAGTGGAAACATGACAATGAAAAACAGCATGAGTTGAGACTCCATATGTAAAATATTTCTCTGTCCCCTTTGCTCCATCCATAGAAAGTCATCTCCTTCAAGATGCCACATTTATGCCTTTGAGGGCTGTGATGCACCCCTGTAGCTGACCTTCAGGAAAAGTGGGCACTTTGCACAAAGGCATTTTTCTCTACTCACACATTGACTAGAATCAAAGTAAATGGATAAAAATAAAGGCAAAAAGCAAAAAAAGGAACTGACAGAAAATGATAGTTGTTAACAAATTTTAGACACTTGAAAGCTGATGCCAAAAGAGCAAACAGATATACTAGAGGAGAGAATACTAGATAATCAGCCTTCAGGGATAAAGTCAGTATGAAAAAACTACTGCATTCCCAGACATTCGCAAGGAAATGGAGGCAGCTGGGACCTGTGAAGGCATAGGTGAAGGTGAATGGATTGAAGATAAAAGGATTAGTTAAAAGCTTCAATAAAGATGCCCAGATTTTCTTCCTCGCTTCAAAAAGACAGATGACCTGGGCCAATCCATGCATTAGGCACAGTAGGCAAATTGCAGAAGGCCCGTGATACATGTGGAAACCCACAAGAATGTTTTTTATTTCATAATAAGAACTAAAAAGTTAGCATCATCAAGGGTAGGTTATACTGGTCTTTATACAAACACAGACATAAAACATACTTTAAATTTTTTTCTTTTAATGA
Source organism: Dasyprocta punctata (assembly GCA_004363535.1). Lineage (NCBI taxonomy): Eukaryota > Metazoa > Chordata > Mammalia > Rodentia > Dasyproctidae > Dasyprocta > Dasyprocta punctata. The sequence continues at coordinate 85,055 of RJWM01004553.1, read as the reverse complement.
CAGAAGGAGTCCACAGAGGCAAAAGTGCTGAGATTTCATAGTAGTGGGAATGTGCCCCTGATCCTCTCTACCACTCTTCCTGTAAGAGGATGGGAGAGATCATTCGATTGTGGAAAAACTGCGCAGAGAGCTTGTGAGCTGCACTTTTTCAGGGCAGACTTTTTATGCTTATGATGGAGACAGTAAAGGAAAATTTATCTTCTAAACATTCTGGCTTTTACTGTAACAAGAGTTGTTACAGATTGAAATTAAATCTTTTTTCTTTTTAAAATGTTTTTATTAGTATACATTTGGGATGCATAATAAATACACTTACTATGGGGCAGCGGTTTATCTCATGACTCTTTCATCTCTTCCCCTGAGAAAAGAATGAAGAATTCCTTCTGACACAATTGACAGACTCCAAGAAAAGACCTATATTTATCCCAATTAAAAAAATCTAGTTTGCTATGTTCTATGCTGGAGTTAAAGTTCACCAACCCACAAATCCTAGTCTCAGAAAACGATGTATATATACATAGTATAAAGAAATGTAAGCTTCATCCTCCTAAGTCTTTTGAATATGCTACTTCTTTTAAACTCGTTTGAACTCACTAATTTAGTTTCTCACCTTTTGCCTTGAATCCCCAAGTAAACTAAAAGATTGGTCAAGCACCATTCCTCCCACCCATGGTCTGTTCTGTATTCCACAGTTAGTGTACCCTTTCTCGCAGGTGGGTCTGACTATAACACCTTGTACACTTCAAAGTCTCTAACATCCTTAAGGAATTGCTACAATGCTCAATGTATTAACTACTGGCATTCTCATATTATTTTGTTTTGAAATTTTGTTTTATCTTTTTCATTGAATAAATAAATAAATAAATAAATAAATAAATAAAACAAGTTTGGAAACAAAAGATCCAGATTCTTCCCACCTTTCCTAATATATCATTTTCTGCCACACTTCCTCTTACTGTTTTTACTTCTCTATGCTTCTTTCAAAAATGAAACAGATTGTGCATGTTAGTCCTTCCATTTTGGAAAGTTCCTTTGCCTGTTTCTATTCCCCAAATTCCCTACACTTTGTTTTCCCTTATATCTTGCTATTTTGACTCAAAATAATTTGCTCAAAGATGTGTTTTCTGATCTCCAGTATTGGGTCCTGTGATTATTTTCCATAATTTTCTTCTACCAACTCTTTTCAAAACACTCTGCTTAAATTCCTAAGGAACAGTTTTCTATTTGCATTCTTATTAGTTTTGTAATTGATTTGGATAATTATAACAGCAAGCACAACTGAAATAAACGGGCATAACAAACTCAACTGATTAAGTGCGTTGTTCAGTGGTTGGGAGCAGAAGGAAGTAGACGTTTTAGTGAGCAGCCGACTCCTACGCAGTCACAGCTGGTGCCTCTATTAGTAAATTTTATGGATTGAAAAAGAGAATCATGGAATTAGGGATAGCAGGCAAATAATGATCAGGTGAGAACTCTTCTGTAATATTTGACTCATTCCTAAAACTCCATGAGGCAGGGACATGTCTGCACTGGTTTGTCAGTATAAAACTAACATTGTCAACACAAGAAATATTGTAGTTCTGCAATAAATCCATTTGTTGCAAATGAATGATTGCAAAAACACATGAAAAAGTTTGTAAACAATCTCTTCATTACCATATGGATCACATGTCATTCACACCTTCTTTGCAGATACCCAGTGTACAGTTTGTGCTGACCTCATTCCTTGTCTTGCAAATAATTCCCATAGCAGTCTGTAATTGCACTGATAATTGTGTTATTCAAAGTTCTAATCTGCAAATTAAGTGCGCCTTAGAGCATGTGAAACTCAAAAGAGCAAAAATTGCTGAAGAATATCTATTATTGTTATTTAAACAGCTGCATAATTTTCTAAAATATTCATAACACACACTGCTATTCTAAAGGGCAAAAGTGAAAATCATTCATGGTTTACAGAGAGGATAAACTGAATAAAATATTTTGTCAAAGCTTAAGGGAACAAAGATAATATATTCTCTGTATAATTGAACACTTTTAACATCCTTTAAAACATTTAATGATTTTAAAAGTGAGAAAACTTATGTAAGGCATTTTTTCTTAAGTAGGTTCACTTTGAATAATAAAAATAAATTTAAAACTATACTCATAGGCCTATATTTGGGTTGGTATTGTAAGTAATAATATTAATTATGCCTATTAAGGAACAAAAACACAGGAGAAAACAGGCAGGCCTCATTGAGCATAGAGCCAGTAGGGCCATTGATCTTCCCACTGGTTCTTTTTTGTATATTTACATTCTCTTTTGTAGTTGTTTATATTTTCTCTATTATTTTTTTTTAAAGCACACAGATGTTATATGCTATGGTGACAAGTAACACCATAAGGAGAAAAATTTAAACAACTAATTTGTATGCATGCACCTATGTAACGTCTATTGTTTATCTGTGCACATAAAAACATCTCGTGTATCACATATATTTACATACACCTTCATATGTACACATATATAGAACTTTTACAAAAGTTTTGTTGTACCACATCCTGATCTTTACTTTTAAAGTTTTAATAGTATATCATATTTTTCCAGTTTACTAAATATAGATATATTTTATTTTCTGGATATAATTTATTTTAAATAACTATCACTTTACATGCTGAAACTATGAAATTATAAGTACTTAATGTTGAATACATGATTGTTGAACTAGTACTTTTTTGTTTTCTATTAAGCAAATATTAAATGTAAGTCTTCACTTTCAACATCTTATTGTATTTGCCGTTTTAAGTATTTAAATGTTGATCAAATGCAGTAATGTTAAAAATTTTTACTTTTAATTATTGCCCCCTGGAGCATTCATAAGATGAATAGTTGGATATATCAATACCTATTTCTTACATATTTCATTTATAAACTTCTAGTCATATTATATTCATTTTTTCTGATTATACAGGAATTAGTTTGTGATGAGCTGAGACACAGTGAAGAAATAAAAGCAGCCATCTAAATTATTTCATGGCACTACCCATAATAATTTCTACTAAATTAGTCTACCTGCACTTCAAATACACTGACCAATTATGCCATTTCTGCAAGGATGTCAGTATAATGGCATTTGTAAAAGAATTATAACGATAAAGCCTGAAAAAATAGTACTCTAATATTTTCTTTGTCATACTTTCCTTGCAGATATGTTTTCAGCAAGCTTCATTTCTTTCTGTGACAATTCATGTTGAAATAAAAGCCTTTTTCCTACCCCTCCTCATTTGAAATGCTATTTGTTCTGTCCTGCATTCCAATGAGTCTTTGAGCCTTAAAGAAAATGGCAGTAAGAAATATATTTTCTTTCTACAACTCATCCTTTAAGTTCTCATGAATAGAGATGAAGCAGCCACAAAACTTTCAGGAAGCATTGGCATAGGATAGAAATCTACTTCATCTGTACTCTAGTTGAGACATACTTTTATTTTGATTCTGTGTGGGAGAATATCTCTTGGAGAGAGTACTACAAAAGATACAAATAGCTCAAGTCATATCTAGCCAGTGTTGATGCCCATACAAAAGTGCTTTAAATGATATGCATCTTTAACCGTTCCACATCCATACTGACTGAATGTCATCTAGTGACCTGAATGTCATCTAGTGACCTATATATTCAAAATATCAAAGTGGAAGATAAGAGGCATTGTCAACAGTATATGTCTTTATAGAACTGATTTCATGAATGAATACATTTGTTTATAAAATTGTACACTCCTTTCCATCTCACAATTTTTTTTGTGAAATGAAAAGAAATTTCAGGTTAAAATTCTATTAAGTCAAAGTATGTAAAATAGATTTATATAATCTTTAACAAGTCATGATCTATAAATTCCTTTCTTAACCTTAGAGAAATGTGGATGAAAAGTACTCTCTTTCATTAGTGTATATTTGTAATTCGTAAGGAATACCTTCATTTGGGTACCTGGTACATATACATGAGATACCCTATGTGCCTCCTTTCCTTCCTCCTTCTCTCCTCCCTCCATCTTTTGGTCTCTTTTCCATTTAGAAAAGATCTTTCTCCCAGTTTCCTATTGCTCATCTTTTATTTTGCTCTTTGACATAATTATACTCTGGGTTTCTCATATAAGAAAAACGATGATATTTAAGCTTGCGTGTCTGATTTATTTCACTTAACATTGTGGATTCAAGGTGCATCAGTGATGGAAAGTGTTCTTTTTCCACAAAGGATATTCTACTGCAATATCACTTGCCCATAAGAATTAGGATGTGTTTTGTTTTGCTTTTATCAGTTAAGAAAACCTACGTGATGCTGCAGTAACAGACTATCTCCCAAATTTCAGTTAATTAAAACACTATGGGTTAATCTCTCACTCTTTTCACATATCTGTTGTGAGGAAAGGTGGTTCTTTTTTTTTTTTTTCCTGAATTTTCTGCCTAAGGAATCTAGAATATTGCTGGACACAGTGATGGAATTTAAGAACTCTGAAGAATCTTGTGTCAGTAATTAAATTTGCCACCACAAAACATTCATGTTCCCTCACCTTTTTTCCTTCCTTCCTTCTTTCCTTCCTTCCTTCCTTCTTTCCTTCCTTCCTTCCTTCCTCCTTCCTTCCTTTTCTGATTCTTTCCTTCTTCCTCCCTCTCTCTCTCTCACTGTCTCTCTCTTTCTTCTTTCATGGTAGTAAAGATTAAACACAGGACTTTACACTGAGCTATGTCCCTAGCCCCTGCCTTTATTTTTTGTTTTAAGACAGTGTCTTGCTAAGTCACTAGGTTGCCTAGGTTGGGTTCAAAGTTGGTATTCTGCATTAGCTCCCCCAGAGTGCTAGGATTACAGATATACATTACTTTACCTACCTTCCTGTTTTATTTTTTGCCACAAAACTCATTGACCAGAACTAGTCATATCTCATATAGCCAAAGTCAAAATTCCAAGCCTGAAAAGTTATTGAGTTCCTAGAAGAAAGAGAACCAGAAATATTTTAGTAGCTACCATTAATGCATATTACAGTTCCAAACACTGTCCATCAATATACTCAACTCCACCATCTCCTGTAGAAACCATAGACTTGCCCACTCCCCTGGTAATTGAATTCAAGATGCCATTCAGTCTTGGCATAAAGTTTAGCCCAGGGTCTCAGATGTTTATTTGTATTTTTGTCAGACTGTTACACATAGTAATCTCTACATTAAGTGTATATCTATCTCCCTTCTGATCTGAAGATCAGTGAACTAATAAACTGCCTTCAGACCTCATATCTAATGTATGGTGGGAGAACAAAGACAGGATAACTACAATCACCTTCTCAATAGGCACATAAGTTTTAGTCCAAGCTTGTGGTTTATTTGGTAGTAAAACACTCTTTAAAACTTTGCAGGCTTCCTACCTATTTAGGTCACTTCCATATGCAAATAGCTACACACACACACACACACACACACACACACACACACAAAGTTATTTTCTAGTCATACTTACATGCATTTCTTATTTTTCCTTATTACATTTTATATTCTGCTCCCTTCTTTTTCCTGCTGGCTTAATTAAAAATACTTAACCTTTTCAGATTTTGGCTGTGACTCAAATGTTTAGTCTCCTTTTCCCCTGAGATTTTATTCAAATGAATAGACTTCCTAGATACCATAGTCTTATTTGTCCTTTTTCTCTAAGAGTCTTTAATGCCTTCTGAGATTTTGCAACGAATATGACAGCCATATACAAATCTGTAACTTGCCTCAAGATTTAATTCTAATTGACCTTTACTTGTCAAAAGTTGTTACAGTTTTACCCCTCAGCAGTTATTAGTGCGAATTATCTGCCTCTTACAATGCTTTATCTGGAGTTACTGTATTTTCTTTAATTACCACTTGTTACTTAGCTCATTCTTTTCTGAGACTGTTCCTCTCTGTTATGGGTTGTGTCTAGATCCTCCCCTCACATCCCACAAAACCTCATACTGTCTTATGTGGGATTTTTCAGAGATGGCGGGATCTAGGGTATGATGCTGGGATTAAGGGTGACCCACCTTGTGCTTGGGTGCCACCACCCAAAAAGCAGATATCCTGGATGAAATATAAAGGTAGGTTTGGCTGCTGCTGATTCTGCTTCCTTCCTGCTTACTGTTTTCTGTTTGCTGTGCCATGGACTGTTTCTCCTGTACCATGCCCCTCTGCTATGCTGCCCCCCCCCCCGGTACCGGCTGACTATAGACTAAAACCTCTGCAAACTGTGAGCTGAAATAATCCTTTTCTCTCTTAATTTTGGGTGTTGAGTGTTTTGTCTCATCAATTAAAAAAGTAATTAAGGTACTGTCTGCCTCCCTCCTTCTCTTTGTCAAATATTGATAATAGCATAGATGCATTTCCAGTCAGTCAGCCTCTCCAGCTACTTTCTCTTAATTCTGCAAGTCACACAACCACTCCTCTGGCCTTTGTCATTTCAGGCTTATGGATAATAACTCTCTCTTGTTGCTGGCATTGGCTTTTATTGAGTTCTGAGAGATCTGCTATAACCTAGCAATAAATTTTTTATTAAATAATCTTAAAGTATTCTGTTTGTATATGTCTTTTCCCCCAGGGAAAACTAGTAGGCCAGCCAACAAAAGAGAGCCAGGAAATGCAGTCCTAGTACTGCCAGAACATGAAAAGTGATAAATATTTGACCATAGCAGTAATAACTACCAAACTGCTATGTTTACCAAAGCTCCAGTTCATTTAGGCTGATACTGTCTCTTTAAGAATGTGTTCCTTCATAGTGAAAGTTGTCAAATCATGCATATGAAAAAGATCCAGGCAGATAGGATGATTCTCAAATTTAGTTTCTGACTGGAGCTCACATTTGTGTAGTTATTTTGGATAAAAAGCACTGATAAACATCTGTATATTTTATATGAATTAGTTATTCTGAATTCTGTTGTTAATTTTTCTGTCATAAATGAAGCTTCATAAATTCTGCATTCCCAGTATATGTCTTTTAACCTGTCCTGCCACCTAAAAACATGGTCTCTTCATCTAGATACTTTAAGGGCAGGTAGAAAGGAGTTAATAAGTTCGGTATTCATCCTGTTGTAATTACTTAGACAATTTTTAAAATATGCTACCATTAGCTCCCATGCCAGATGAAGCCTCACGTAAGCCTGGTTGTTCTCAGACCTCGTGTTTTTGGCTGGTGACTCATGTGGTCTCACTGGCTGCAGCTACAAGTGTGATGTGAAGTGACATACATCTGTGTGTTTCATGTCTAATCTAGGGCAGATGAAAATCCGTTTGTAAGGAATCTGCAGGTGAGGGCTCCATCCTGGGGATTATTGCATTATAATGAAATGGCAGTTATAAAATGACAGAAATAACATTGCTGAGCCTATTATAAGGCTGACATGTTAGACAGCAAGAAATAAAACATAAGAACTTGATAACAAATACAGTGATTTTTAAAATTAAATTTTTCTAAGCAAGAAATACGGGAACAATAGGACTACAACAGAGTTTGCAATACTTAGACTAGTGGTTCCTGAAATTTGGCTTCTGGACCAGCAACATCAGCATCACTTTCTGGCACCTGTTAAAAATGCTAATTTTATGCACTGTAACAATTCATCATGATATATCAACTTAAGCACATTGAGAAATGCCTTGCAGATTATTAAAGCACAGTTCACTGTGTGTCTGAGGATATCTGACATGCAGGGAAGCAAATCGAGGGGGGAAGACCCGCCCCAGATGAAGGTAGCACCAACCAAAAAGCATGTAGTCTAGATGCAATGAAAGGAAAAGAAGGATGTGTGCCCATCTTGCAAGAGTTCCAATATTTGTGATCATGTTTGGGACATTAGTTTTCAGTTTCTCTAGCTTTTCAGTACAGACTTGCACCAGCAACTATGTAGTAGCATCCAGGCCTTCAACCATGGACGGGGTAGGGGAGTTGGGGGACCTACAGCCTCCATCCCTCTTCTTGTGTAACTTCCATCTTCTCAGACTGAGAAACTACTGGATGCTCCAGTTCTCTAATTCACGGTGACCATTGCTTCAAGCCCAATCTATTTTAATGGAGCACAATGTTCCCATGTGGAAATTCCTTCATTTCCCCAGGAAATGAATGCTTACATCAACAGTTTGAAAAATCATTTAAAAACATCAGGAACATTGGAAAAGATACTATAATTCTTCTGCAAGAAACAAGACTTAACTGTGGAAATAGAATCAATCCTAGTTCAAAAGATTCCACAGAGTTAGGTCAGCTAGGAACAGAAAATAACTAATGTCCAGAACTAAAAGTCATGTTGAACAATATCTGAATGAAAAACAGAAGACAGAAGAGAACCAGCTCACCAGTCAGGACCCCATCAGTCAGTCTTGCTTATAGCTGTATATTCAGTATGAGTCCATGGGGCTGCCTACTGATTAGAATGAGTCATTCTTGAAATTAAAGTAAACCTTAATAAATGTTTAGCATAATGTTCTCTATATAAACAATTTTGATATCACAAAAAACAACTGGTTTTGAAAACAAAATTCTTACCAGTACATGATTTGCTGAAAAGTCATTAATTTTCTTAGATTAATTTTAATTTTTTATTCTTGTAAAACCCAATATTGCCTGTTATTTGCATGTATTTGTACATTTATTATAGATGAATATGAATTAATACCAGTCATATCAATTTTTACTAGAAATTAGAAAAAAAATCAGGACAAGAGAGCAAAATATTTTCCTTGGTGAAAGAGGAAACTAGGTTACATGAAGCGATATGTGTTTTAATTCGCAAGCTGATGTTTTGGATGCTATCTAGTGACTCAAAAAAACCAAATTCAAAAAAATGTTTGCTACATCTAGGATATTTTAAGAAATGAAACTCACAACTATCAGGTGGTGCAATTAATATTTTTCATATTCAGTGTTTCTAAGAATACTACTCTTTAAGTATTGAATATTTGTTAGTATCTAAATTTTTAATCATTTCATATGTTCTTTATTCTTGATTAAAATCTCATAGTCTAATGTTTCCTGTTCCCAAAGGCAATAATCAGTATAGAACTATTAAAGAAGACAATCTTATTACAATATATAGGTCAACAATAACAAGTCATATATTTGCTTTATTTTTATACTAAAAACTACTGAGCATATCGCATCAACCCTTCATTTTGTATTATTATGATCATATTATTATTTAAAATATAATAATTGAAGCATAGGAAAATGCAGAATAATTTGTAGCTATGAAAACACAATATCTTATCTATAAGTTTCAAATTCCAGCAATCTGAAAACAAAAGTAGGGTGCAGAATCTACTTTTGCAAGCATCTCAGCTCATGGTAACACAGATGTCCTTCATGAGTGATACCACAAAACATGACCTCAAACCAAAGGAGTCTCTCTGGAGCCAAGTATTTTAGGAATACAAATGGAAAGACTAGGATTAGTGCCATTTTGGAGGTGAAAGCCTTTCTGATCCTTTTAGATAACCCTCAAATCACACAGTGGGTTGCAGCTGCATCCCTTACATGGTGTGGATACTATTATCTGTTCCTATAGTTTTTTGTGACAAGATCAACGACACAGTAAAGCACCTTTTCAAACCACTCTTAGCACACGTCAATTTCCTTCCTCCTTTACCCATGTTGACTACATTAATCTCATATGAACCTAAAGTGTTAAAGGTGTTTGTTAACCATAATCTAGAACATCAGTGTATCATACTTTGCTTCCAAGACATCAACACAAGCCTGCATGTGTGGGATGAGAATAGCAACAGTGTGCCCACTGGCAGCCACGAGGTGAACGTTAAATAAGACTACACCCTATGGGCTGCTGTGTATCTATTAGAATTCAGCTCACACCTTCACTGTAAACCAGGATGCTGCAGCCTTTAGAGCACATGCCAGAATGTTTCCAGATTCCTGAAGTGATGGCTCTACAAGCTTGTGCTTTGAGAATTATAGTCATAAACACAGAAATGTATGCCCATAAACAGTAGTTCAGGACTCTCGTTTGCCTCATGTTCTACATTAATTGACTTAACAACATGATTTATGTTTATGTAAAGGGCAATTTCAAAAGAACATAATGAAGGATCCAAGAGAATGTATTAAATAACTTTGCATGAAACACTGCATAGCACAGGACATTTTAATCTCACAATCGTATGTTCATGAATGTGTGAAAGTTTCTACACAGAATTTATGGGAAAGTAGGCAGTGCAATGGTAACTGCCAGGTAAAGTGCATTAATTTCTATTTATTTCCTAATTTAAAGAGATAGTGAAATAGTCTTATGAAAGGACTAAATATATATTTAATCAGTCTGCCTGGCTCTTAGAGAATTTGTTACCCCATAGACTTGAACCACTGAAACTTCAGATCATGCTGCATCTTTAATTACTGAATGTATACTTACTTGAAAGCAATTACAACATTTATTCTACCGAAAGGAATGAATCTCTGCAAATGATATTTGTATCTAGCCAGAACTTCTAAAGTAATAATTCAAGCTACCTGCAAATAGATTTATTTATTCAACTAAATAGTCTAGATTTTCTCCCTTAATAGAGGACAGAGGTTTATTTAGTTTATTCTTTTTAATCAGTAAGCCTGAGGTCTTGTGCTTAGGATGTGTTCAATAACTATGCAGTAAGTGACAAAATTCAAGAATGTCAGTTTTATTCTTTTATTACAGTCTTGGAAAGCACAACGATTTTAGTGCCTCATCATACTTACATAGGGGAAGTTTTCCTTGTGTTTGACCTAAGTCACTTCCATAGTGATGGAGCAGTGTTTGTCCATGCTTTAGCTGTTATAGTTCTGTGAGCAAAATACCCTAGGGAATATCCTAAACACATCCTTCTGTTTATCCTGCGTCTCTAGTTAAACCCAGTTCTGTGGAAACTAGATGTTTCAGCATGAGTGAGTCAGCACTGGGCAGAACTCTTTTCAGGACATTACTAAGTGTTGAGTTGAAACCAAAGAGGAGTTAAATCATTGTGGGTCAGTTTCTATGTATCAGTTTATTCAGAATGATATTTACCAGAAAAGAAACTGGTCGTGATACCATGGATTTTGGTATTTTTTGTTTGGGTTTCTTTTTTCCTCACTTATAATTTATATACAGGAAAATTTACCTTTTTTAGTTGAGCATAAATCTGCAACTTTTGATAAACACAATCCTATAATATAGATACAACAGCCATCAAAACACAGTCAGTTCTTCATATCTGCAGGTTCTGCATCTGAAGATTCAGTTATCTACAGATTCAAAATATGTGAATAAATTTGTATTTGTACTTAACAAATGCAGGCTATTTTCTTGTCATTTTTCCTTAAATAATATAATATAGCAACTATGTATTTAGCATTTACATTGTGTTACATACTGTAAACAATCAAGATGATCTGAAGTATATAACAGTGTAGGTAATACAAAAATACTGTAACATTATATACAAGAGACTTGAGCATGTATGGATTTAGGATTTATAGGTAATTTCATAAACAATCCTCAATGAAAATGAAGGCAAACTCTATAGAAGAATTCCTTTCCTTCAAAAATTTCCCCTTTGGTCCTTTGTAATCAATCATTCCATCAAACCTGAATCCCTTGCGGCCACTGATCTGTTTTACCTACTTACAGTTTTTTTCTTTTTAGACTATCATATAAACCTAATCACAGCATGTAATCTTCTGACTCTGTGCTCTTTTTCTTAGTGTAACACATTTAAAAATCATTTATATTGTCATGCATATCAGTAGTCTACATATTGCTGAGTAGAGAACCTATTCATAGATGTACCAGATCTATTTATCCAGTTTCAAACTAAAAGACAATGGGAGATTTTCAATTTGCAACAATTATGAAGAAGGCCGATTGTAAATATTTGTTCAAATTTTTGTGTGAGCATAACTTTTCATCTCACTTTGATAAATATCTAGGAATGAGATTGCTGGAAACTTTGGTAAGTAAATATTGAATGTTAGGAATTTACCAAACTCTTTTAAAAAATGACAGTGTCATTTAACATTTCTACCAGCAATTGATGAAATTTCAGCTTCTGCATAACCTAGCTGGAGCTTAATATGATCCATCTTTTTAATTTTAGAACTTTTAATAGTTAATTGGTAGTATCCCTTTGTGGTTGCATTTTTTATTTTCCTAATGATTAATGATGCTGGACATTTTGTACTATGTTTGTTTGATACCTGCATTTTATTACTATGTAGACAGTATTGACCTATGCCAGAAAGACAGAAGGGGAAGGAAAACCAACCCATAGAGTTAATGACATTATAGGCAATTATGAAAAGCATAATTTGTATAACTAACTCTCAAATTCATGCAAAATATTTACAATAATATTTTTAGATTATACTGTTACTGATGATGAAAATCATTTAAGAAAATCTTTCATAAAAAATGAAATGGATATTTTTAGAGAAACAAAGCATGTAAGTAGGAGTGTGAAACTTTTGCTACACTGCCTAGCCAATCCCATAACTCAGCTAAAAATATATCTCTTTGGAAACAAAAATATTGAAAATGTTTTGTTTAATGCCTTTATGGAGAAAATAAAAGTTGATTGACTTTTTCTGTATTCAAAAAGTTATTTTGGTATCATGTCATTTATATATTCTTTATTCTTTTCACTCACTAATTGTGTAATTGTGGACAACAGAAGATTGATAGGGGACATCCCACATGGGTGGGGGTGAAATATGACTGGTGGAGTATTTTGGGTAGAAAAAGAAGGAATGGATCTGTCTGTACTCAACTGATTTCCTTCTTTCCATTCAGTCAAGGTGTTAGCATTTGACATCAGCAGTGTCAGATAACAGTTCTGTCATTTGTACTTGTGATAAGAATTTGTTTCAAAAATTTCTGAAAGGTGAGACAAAAACATCACACATTCAAAAAAAACATTACTTACTTATACTTGAGCTCTGTTTTCAGAGGAAGTGACATATGATTAGTGACACAATTTTGAAGACAGAGACCCATATTTGAATCCCATTTCTACCATTTTTGGTTCTGTGACCTTCAGCAAATTATATAACATTTCCATGTTTGTTATCTTTAAATTTAGACAATGCTCACAATTAAATAAGAAGAATTTCATAAAAGCATTCAATAGAATGCATGGGTAGTTGTAGGCAAACAGTAAAGGTAAGATAATGCTCAGTAGCATGCTTGTTGCTGTGGATGATGGGTTCCCAGATAGATTTTTATTTTCTTATGTATGTGTCATGTAGCAGTAAGGAAAAAGCAGCAAAGTTTAATATTTAATTAGGAGATGATGTGCTCAGAGTCATTGGGCTCATGCAGGCTGAAAGGAAAATGGCATGAGCATTGAATGTGCTCTTTTTAAGGATTTAAAATGTTGGGTGTGATCTGCATCTAGGTCATCTCCTATTGAGTCTTCTAAAGCATGATTGACAATGTGGTTAACAGGGTATTGAGTCATGTCAGCTATATGTATTTTGCATATACTTTCTCATAATTCATTCTGTTATAACTGGACGTGTGAGATACAGGCTACATGCATGAAACAACAATGAACTCCAATGGAAAAGTTACTATAGGTCATGCCAGATAATGTGGTATGCATGCATCTTATGTCTACCTCCAAGTAGTGGACATAAGGATAAAATTCATGGGGTTGGCCCTTGGCTGTTACTCAGGTTCAGGTGAGTGGAGGGGAGAGGGCCATCAGCCCCAATTGTGCTATCTATGCTATGCTTGGGTTCTTGAAACATAAAAGGCTCTATAAACCTGTCAATGAAGTCACAGCATGGAAAGAAGGCCTACTGTTGGAGCCAGGAAAATGCTGGCGAGGCAGGCTCATCAACAGTAATTTAGGGAGTTGCTCAGCTTACATGTTTTCCATATTAGATGCTTCTAGGCCCATGTCATTACCTTGGAAATGTTAAAGTCTTTGTAACAGAGGAAAATAAATATGAAGACAACATGGAAATAGATATATAATCTGCCCCACACTGATGGCTATGCTGAGATATTCTGATTTATGGAAGCCTTAAACTGCATTAGTGACTCTTCAGTCTCCAGAGATTTTCCTGTCATCAAATCCATAGCAACAGAAGGGTAGTAAGGTCTACCTCACAAATCATGAACTAACTCATCATGTAGATGTTATCTGACTTGACCTGCCTTTTAGTTAATAGATGTGTGGTAAATAATCTGATTCCAAAGTCTTTGTGTTACACCAAAAAAAAGACTCACCCTGCTGACTCTTCTCATGTCCTGGTTCATAGCTTTTCCTGTGAAGTCTGAAGAAATTCAGTCACATTTGAAAATAGAATTAAGGTTATGTTTGGCTAAGGACATCACTGCTACCTGTTTTCTGGTTTGAGATCTTAAAGCAAACAAAATAAACAATTGTGCTTTCTCATCTTGGTGGTAACTGAGATACATATCCAGCTGCATATCCCAAGGTTTCACAGAGGGCACCATTAGACAAGTTTCTTAGGAAACACCTGATATCTTGTACTTCTTGATGACAAGACTGTAGAGTAATCCTCACAAGTAACAAATTGAAATAACAAATGCATAATGAACCAAAATATATCATAAAATGAGTACACAAGATTGTCAAAGATATCCCTTAAATACAGAAGGCATCTTTTTCTTAAGCATAAGTATGAATCACCTTATTGATTTAGAATGCAAAATACTTCTGAGATTTTAAATGAATCTTAAAGAAGACCAAAGACTCTGAAATCAGATATTCCATTTATTGCTTTATATATGTTCTACAGGTTTCATATATTGGTCAGAAAATAAAAGTTCATGTTTCTCTTTCTACTCTGTTGTGATTGAACAGTGATTGATAAGATGTTCTTCTGGAAGACTGGAGGGAAACACAGCAGAATTGTTTTTTGCCTTGCATTTTACAAGTTGCCAATAGGTTTTAATTAGAGGATTTGTACAAAAGCAAAAGAACAAGAGAAGTATCATGAATAATGGATTATAATAAATATCCTGGATTCTTTGAAGTTTGCAGATAGTTCTATTGTGCTTTGACAATTATTATATTCTTTTTGCTACTTTTGGTACAATGTATTCATTTCTTTGTTCTGAAAAAAATAAGAGCTAATTAAACATAGTATAAATACTCCATCCAGATGTGTGACCTTAGACAAAGTCATTACTCACCAACTCTTTCAATTCTTTATTTATAAAATCAAAGAGGTAGACATCACCCCTAAAATCCTTTATCCTTGAGGATAATCCATGGTGATGGAAAATCTCACACATATACACTATTCACTGTCATTACAAATGTGCAAACTGTATTCTATTACAGACAATGAGAAGCGGCAAATTAATTTCAATAGTGTTCACTGCATTGCAGCAGTTCGGAGTGAACAATAGGATACCTTTCTACAGATATCTGCAAACACGAAGGAGCACCGGGTTTCTTGTTCCCATGGAAATATAACCTCAATTAGAATTCTATTCTCATCTCTATGAAACTGTGTGCAAATGTTCAAAAATCAAAAATGATTCTGAGAAACCTGCTGAGCTTCGTAACAGCCGATGCTCTCCTTCTGCACTGATTTAATTCAGCTTTTGTTAATCAGAGTTGCACATCATGATCACTTCTGGACTATATTCAGATTATGTACTTGCAAATTCCACCCTGTGCCACTGAATCAAAATTTCCTAGGGTGTGGTCCAGACACACGCCTTATTTTGAATACGCATGAATGGAAACACTGACTTACTGAAATTTAGTTTCCATGTTGTGCTGTGGGTAAAACAAGAGACAATAATTTAGGAACAAGATATTTCTACAAACATACAAAAAACAAAAGAAAACAAAACAAAAATATGTAAATGCACCCAAGGAGCAGTTCAGAACTCATTATTGTCATTTGTTAAGAAATTTTTCTACTGTGTTACGAAGTAGAACCACAGAATGGGACAAAGAACGATTTGCCGCATTATGTATCAGGTATGATGAATACTAGGCCTCACAGCAGCCCATCTGTTAAAATAATCAGGGAAAACAGATAAACGATCAGTGAAATACTAACCCAAACTAGTTCTATTACCTGTAGAACAAGAATAACTAAGATCTGGTAGGCACTTGTTCAGGTCCAGATACTGTACTGGAAACTGGAAGTAAGATATTTTCCAAAGGTCTTAGACCTTGAAAGCCAGTAAACATAAAACTAGTCTTATGATTGTAAATTTTGTTGGGTACAATGCCAGTTCTGCCACTTGAGGTTATTTGGAGCTTTACAGACAAGAAGAAAAAAGCCTTTGTTGGGCTACATTCCCTGCTTCTGATATAGATGTGGCTGGTATTATGCAAAGTTCAGAGGAGAAATGCTTTGTCATTAAGCTACACCAAGGAGGAGAAGAAAGCTATGGTAAGCCAAGCACGTAGCAGCTTCCCTACTTCCCTACAATGACGATGGAGATAAAGTGGATTTCTAAGTCAGCATGGCTTTCGTAGAACCCCTGTTTGGATGTGAGAGCAGGTAACCCTTGCCTCAAAGCTGAACTGAGTGCAGCTCCTGGTGTGAAAGGCAGAAAGGGAAGGATCAGGATGTCCTGAAGAATGGGGTCTTTTACTGAAAAGCATCAGTCAAGGAGAGATTAGTAAACAGTATTCCATCCTAGGGCCCATATGGACAGAAGGGAGGAATAAAGTCTCACTATACCCTGTGCGGTCTGTTTAATCATTGCATCAAAAAATAAGGAAACATTATCTATGCATGATAAGAAAATACAATCACATGTCTTTTCTAATGTGAATAAAACCAGCCTTTACACATGCGTTCAAGCCAATGAGCTAAAACGATAATCACTAGCACTCACTGGTTAACTGTTTCTATACCAAGTGTGAGTTATCTTTTTTTAACAAGTTAAAAATACTTAAAGTAGGTGATTTGCATTCCTGCAACAAACTGTGAATCAATCTGGCTGACTTGCTACTGTTGTTCACTTCGGGGTGGATCAGTAGTAGATCGTGGACTTTTCAAAGTTAAAGTGAAAGGGCCTCTCAGTTTGCAGGTGAAACTCACCTCAGAGAGAGCTAGTGATTGTGTGAAGGACACAGATGTTTTTAGTGATCGAACTGTGGGCAAAATACTGATGAATCTTAGTCCAAGGATCTTTCTTTCTATTTTACATGGGTTTTCAGTATGTATGCTGTAGAATTAGAAATAAGATCTACAAGGATAAAATGCTTTGCAAGTTTGGTTCAGGCTCTGCTGAGGTTTGGATGTGTTACACACAGCCCATAAATTCCTGTTCTCAGGAGCAAGTGCCTTCAGAGGATGTGTCAGCTGCTGAAGTAGGGCAGACTAATGCATCTCCAGCTGAGGTTTTCTCCAACATCAAGACTTCAACAGATCCAATTTTCATTTGTAGTTTCCATGGTGATTCACGTAGGAGTATGAATGCATGTTCCAGCTAGGATTTCTACTACTACATTGAATAGAAGTAGGAAAAACAGGCATCCTTGCCTTATTTCCTGCAGGAAAAGCTTCCAGTTTTTCATCATAAAATAAGACAGTTACTATGAATTTTTCAGTCGGAATCAAAGATACAACAAAATAATGATGTTGCATCTATTAGGGTGGCTGTAATTAAAAAAAGATAATAAAAGGTGAGGCGGCATGGGCCTCACAGCAGGCAGGACCGAGGCGTTGATGACGCGGAGACCAGGCTGATGGTGCAGATCTAATTTAACGCGGAAGTACAGCAGGCTATATAGAGGGTGTGGGCCAATGGGGAGCGAGGGGCTGGCGGTATCCAGGGGAGACTGTAAAATCTGTAGCCTAGGAGAGGATAGGGCCACGTACGTCTGTTTGTGATATCTGCCACAAAAAGGCACACCCTAATGACCCATATCCTTCTTTTAATAGCACATTCAGCTGTGAAGATCAGTGGGTCAATGTACTGTATTGGCAACCCAAGATATAATTACCTGTCCTGGACTCTCTTAATTTAGTCAAATTGTTAATTAAGATGAACTGACACATATGGTTTACTTGACAATATAGGCTGGCAGCCAAATTGTGAAACAGAGAAGTAGGTGGTCACAGTTCTGGGCTTAGGATGCTGCTTGGCCTGGGGCTGTGGCCCACAGGGCAGAGGCACTTGTGCAGTAGCTGGGTGGCTGAAGGTAATTTGGGTCTGGGTTTTGGTGATGCACAAGTTCTCTCCATCTAAACGTTGGTTTTAATTAGTTGCCCACAGGATTGACTTGGCCTCTACTTCTTGTTTAGAAAATACATCTCTTGTTTTTTCAGATGTGTGCAGTTTCAATGCAGCATGACTGTTTGCAAGGTCTCCCAGCTGTGGGGGACTAAGGACATTCACCTCTTCTTCTCTGAATTGACCATCCCTGACGGGGGGCATATTGTAGGGGGTGAACTGTGTGAGGCTTTCATCATTTTTGCCACTGATGAAGATACAAGGCATGGTATGATGTGCACAGGTTGTACAATTAAAGGGTCAAAAGTAACTGTTGTTTAGTAGTAAAACAGAAATGCAGAATATGATTGAACTGAGTCATAGACATTTTGAAACTGCCAACTTAGATATACGACTAGCAAATGCTAGCAGATCAGCACCACCAAATAGCTCGGGAGTAAGTGGCAAGGTATACTTGCCTACAACTATATTCAACTTCAAAACTCCTTTGCCAAGTGTATTTACTATTACCACTCCTGTTCATGAAAGTAACAAAAACACATAGACATTTTCTGCATTCAGCATAGGAACTTCTCCTCCAACTATGGAAACTTTTTTGGGGAGCCCAGCATTCAGTTCTACCATTCCAAGTACAGCTTCTCCAATGAATACAGTCCCTCCACCACCAATTCCTCCAATTCCAGCAATGCCATCTCTGCGACCAGTGCCATCCATTCCCCCAATACCAGTTCCTCCACCAGTACTGACATTGCCTCCAGTGCCTTCTGTACCCCTGATTCCCTCAGGCCCTTCTGTGCTGCCCATACCCCGTGCCACCCATGTCAGGCATGCCATTCTTGAATTCACCACCTGTGACTCCTCTACCTGCTAAAATGAATAGCTCTGAAGTGCCTATAAATTTGAGCAATAATCTGAACCCGGTGTTTCTGGGTCCACTGAATCCCTTTAATCCTGTCCAGATGAACTCTCAAAGCAGTGTGAAACCACTTCCCATCAATCTTGATGCTCTGTGTGTCAGTGTGCATGGAATGCCCTTTTCTGCAGTAGAAAATGATGTCAGAGATTTTTTTCATGGGTTCCATGTTGATGCAGTGCATTTGCTAAAAGGTCATATGGGTCAAAATAATGGGAACAAATTGATTAAATTTCTTTCCCCGCAAGATACACTTGAAGCTTCGAAACAAAACAGAATGCTGATGATTCAACATTATGTGGAAGTTAGCCCTGCCTCAGAGAGAGACAGTGAATTGCTCCTGGAAGCCATATCACTTTTAAGCAAAGCATTAGACCTTCTGGACAAACCCATTGCCCTCCTCAGTCACTTCCCTGGTCAAAATCTCCCAGGGAGCAGAAAAGGTCAAGGTCAAGATCAACACCTGAGACTGGTTTTTGTGTTTACTTAAAAAGGCTACCATTTGAAGCAGAAAACAAACATGTCATTGATTGTTTTTAAGTTGGATATTGTGTAAGATAGTATTTATATGACTTATGGACCTAATGGGAAAGCAACTGATGAAGGCTTTGTAGAGTTTAGGAATGAGACTGACTATAAGGCTATTTTGAGTTGCCATAAACAATACATGGACAATCACTTTATTCAAGTTCATCCAATTACTAAGAAAGATATGCTAGAAAAGAAAGACTCCAGAAATGATATTAAATCCAGAGGGAGATGTCAACTCTGCCAAAGTGTGGGCCCATATAACAAATATTCCATTCAGCATTAGCGAGATGAATGTTCTTCAGTTTCTTGAAGGAATCCCAGTGGCTGAAATTGCTGTGCATGGTCTTGTTGACAACACTGGGCAAGGTCTAGGACAGGTATTGGTTCAGTTTAAAAATGGAGATGATGCATGTAAGTCCAAACACATTAACTGTAAAAAACTTAATGGGAGAGAAGCTTTTGTTCATGTAGTTATCCTAGAAGATATGAGAGAAATTGAAAAAAATTCCCCTGCTCAAGGAAAAATGGTGTTAAAGATGCCTGTGCCTAGATAATCCTGCAGTACCAGGAATGCCCACTGCAGGTAGGCCTGGTACTGGAAGGCCCAGTTCAGGAACGCCTGGTGCAGGAGTGCCTAGTGCGGGAATGCCCATACAGCAATGCCAGTGCACGAAGTGAAGAGCACGCCTTCTTGACAGTAGGATCAAAGGAGGCCAACAATAGTCTTCCATTTAACTTTCCTGATAATTTTGGTGGGTCAAATGCTTTTGGGCCACTTCTTCCTCCTCCAGGATTAGGAGGGGGCTTTGGTGAAGCTAAGCCTGGTATGCCTTCAGTTGGTTTGCCTGGTCTAGGATTAGAAGTTCCAGGTCTTGGAGGTAGACCAAATAATTTAAGTAGGCCATCAGGATTTGCAAGGGGGCCTCAGAATTTTGGAAATGGCCCTGATACCTTAGATGCTCTCCCTGGCTTTGGAAGTGGCTCTCCTGGTCTTGCAAGTGCCCCAGGGCATGTGAGTGGGCCACCAGCCTTTGGACCTGGTCCAATCCATATTGGTGGTGCCTATGGTTTTGGGACTAGTTCTGGAAAACCAAGACCTACTGTAATTAAAGTTCAGAACATGCCTTTCACTGTGTCTGTTGATGAGATTTTAGATTTCTTTCATGGCTATTAAGTTATCCCAGGCTCAATGCATTTAGAGTACAATGAAAAAGCTATGCTCATGGGTAAAGCCATGGTGGCCTTTGAATCCTGGAATGAAGCCACAGCTTCTGTCATTGACTTAAAAGACAGGCCAATAGGCTCAAGAAAAATAAAACTTGTATTAGGATAGCCATTAATTCTTTATAGGGCAGATTTTCATATTGTTGTGAACAATAAATCCAGATTTGTTCTTCCTAGTACTTTCAAGTTAGAACCTGTGAATTGTTTCTATTGCATATCAATTGGTTTTCATAACAGCATTGGTGACTGTTTACAACTTCAATCAGGATAAACACTACTGTATGTTATAGTAAAGCTGTCTGGAAAGAACACAAATATGATTTAGACATACCATTAGTGAAACCATTTGTAAAACCCAATGTCCACATAGTTTAGATTGTTTTGTTTTATACTATTTGAGATGAAGAAATTAGAAATGTCAGTAGAGCTCGTTGAGGTTGCACTTGCCAGCTATTGAAAAATAGAAGTTGGCTACTCAGAATTTAGTTTAAAGCTGAACATGCTTGCTTTGTTTGAAAGTCAAATCTTTGTCTACAATTTTCATTTTCTTTTAAAATTTGATGAAATCTCTGTATACAGAATCATTGTACGTAACTTTATTGCTTTTTGAGGGTTCCTACTGTATAGACGGTCCTACTTTTGGACATTGCTGCTTTGTTTGCTAATTGACTCATTTGTAAATGAGCAGGATTTTTGTGGTTGTTGTTTTTCTCTAAACCTAAAACTCCACACTTGGTTCGTGTTATAGCCCTGAACTTTGACTTTTACTATCGTACTTAAAACTGTGTAGAGTAAGAGTTTTGCCATGCAAATAAACTATAGGGTCCTCTACCTACCAGAGCCATTTTGGTTACCATCAAGTTTTAGTTTAATAAATTGTTCATGTTTGGATGGCATCAAAGACCAGATGCTACTCTTAGTAATTAGTGTTTAAGATGGCTTGATTTGAAGTCCTGTCAGTGATGGACTGATTGTTCTAGCAATTTACTTCTCTTTCAACCTAATGTGAAATTTGGGTCTTTAAGTAAACAGAAATATCCATTCTTAAGAAAGTCTTTTAACACTGAAGCTGAAATTGTTAGCTTTGTTCCAGTTGTCATGTAGAATAAAAGATTCATAAGATGAAAAAAATATGTATATGAGTTGATATCTTGTTAAACATTTGTACTATAATTTAATACCAATCAATAGTTTGTTTTATCTAAGATTTTGACTTCTATGTTATAGTAATTTTGGTTTTTATAGTAGTAAAATATATATTATATATATTGTATATATATTAACTTATATATATGTAAGTTAAAATCAGCATTTAACTTTTAAAATGAATGATCTAACAGCATTAAGTATAATCATATTGTTGTACAACCATCACACCATCTCTCCAAAATTTTCATCTTTCAAAACTGAAGTTCTAAGCACTATTCTTCCCTCTTCTCTTTCCCTTCAATTTCTGGCAACCACAATTCAATTTTTGGTTTATATAGATTTGGCTATTTTCCAAATGAGTCCCAAGAACACTATAGTGTGTGTGTGTGTGTGTGTGTGTGTGTGTGTGTGTGTGTAACCTCTAGGTATTTCTACATATAATACCTGATCTACCAACAGATAAGACACTTTTCTTCTCAATTTGGATTTTTTTGTTTTTTCTTTTGTTCAATCCTCTGGATAGGTCTTCCACTAGTATGTTAAATGAAAGTAGCAATAGTGGCTATCTTTATTGTTTTCTTTCTTTCTTTCTTTCTTTCTTTCTTTCTTTCTCATTCAGCAGTCCTTTTTATTTTATTTATTTATTATTTAACCTTTGAGACAAGTTGTTGTGAAGTCACTAAATTGCCCAGGCTGGGTTTGAAATAATACTCTTCCTGCCTCAGCCTCCCAGGATGCTGGAATTACAGGGGTACAGCTCTTATCTTGTTTCTTATCTTAGAGGAAAAGCTTCTAGTCCTTCACCATTGAGTATGATGTTTAGTGTAGGTTTTTTCACAAATAGTCTTTATCATTGAGGTAGTTTCCTTCATAATAGAAGTTTAAGAATCAAAGGAGGAATAATTCCAACAGGATACTTGATATTCTTTGGGTTCTACTGAGTTGGCCTACACTGTATTAACTAAGAGTAACTGAACCTGACCTTCAAAAATGGAGCAAGAAATAGGAAAACTCAAATACCCAGAGCACTTCCACTGCCATAGTTAGAGGAAAAGACTGACCAAATACTATTGCAATTTTATTTACGAAGGACCACTAAGGGAATAGACTCCTCAACAACAAGAAAAAGTTAATCATTTCACAAGACAAAGAATCATTCAAGACACTAGCCTAAGGAAAAGAGAAAATGAATACAGTACTGTAATGAAGGAAGTGATAATGTACCCAGAGATAGATGTAACTAGTGAGAGAAACAAAACCCATAACCTCTACCGGTTATTTTTTCTCTTGTTCTACTGTACTGCATAACTGGTTTACCTTAACTATTTAATCATCTTCAACTCTTACTGGAATATATTGGAAGTGTTAAATTTTCACACGGTTAATTGCTTATAACATATAAAAAATGAGATATTGCCCAGATTAAAAGGTAATGATATTACTGTGTGGATCCTGAACATGGAGAGTAGATTGAAAGATCATAATCCCTAGCTAGGACAAGGACTATGTGTAAGGAGGTAACAGAGAATGACTCTAGATGTATATAAGGTTACAGTATAATAGTACATACAGTGTGATTTTTCATTGCAAAAAAATGATGTCTTGCTGCTACAGTTTGAATATGTCCCCACTAATTCGTGTGTTATAAAGTTAATACTAGAATTCACAATTTAATGGTTTTTCAAGGTGGGACCTCTGAGTGATAATTTGAATTAGGTGATGTCGTGAGTTTAGGGCCTTCGTATTGGCATTTGTGGAGTTATGAGAAGAGGAAGAGACCAGTGTTAGCACACCAGCACTGTCTCAGCATGCGATGTCCTCAGATGTGTTATGACACAGCAAGAAGCTGTCACCAGATACTAGTGTCATGTCTTGGATTTCTCAGCCTACAGAAACTAAATGAACCTCTATTGTTTACAGATTATTTAGTCTTAAATATTTTCTTATAGCCTTAGAGAATGGAACGACAGGGTGCAAAGCTTAGGAAAATAATGCATTAAAATTCAATATTACAAGGGTAATGGTGCTGCTGTTACATTGGGTTTCCCCAACAGACTAAACACTAAAATCCCCAACCATCATCTTAATCCCTCCTCCCCACCCCTGGTCTACTAAGGACCACCTCTGTCCATCTAAAATGAGCAGAGGGTAGTGGAGAGGAGGAGTCACTTGGTAACAGGTTACTCCTTCTTTTCCTTTAAGCTAAATATATGTCAAAGGAAGGACAATAAGGAGAGTAGCCTCCAACAAAAAGATCATTAACAGATACAGGCAAGGAAAACTCAATTTGTTTATAAATTTAATTCCCTTAAATTAGTTTCACCATTAAGAAACATACATTCAGATCCCACTCAGTCACTTTGCTTGTTCTTGAGGGTAAAATTTAAAGCACAGGAACATATTAGAAGAGTTAGAGAAGTAAGTAAAACAATTATAGCACAGCAAGATGCACAGTGTGCACATGGTAAATAGAAACCACTGAAGAGAAGGAATGAACACCTATCATTCTCCTGGATGAGCACAGAAAAGACTTTCTGGAAAAGGTGCTGCACACAATTTTGAAGACCCAGAGCTCAACTGTCAGACAGGAATAATTATTCTAGGAATACAACATAGAAATGCAGTGAGTTTGGATGTTTGCATAAATTTTTTCCCTTTTATCTACAGAATTTTCATTTTGTTCTATAGGAAATATTCCATGATTTAAGCAGAGAAACAAAAATGGTTGTCAAATAGATGATGCTTTAAGGCACTTTGGAATATGAAATGCAAGGAGTACTCCCTGAAATAAGGGAAGTAATTACAAAGATAGACTAAAGATAAAGGCAAAAAGCACCGGAAAACTAAGCTAGTGCACTGTCTGACCTTGAGGCTGAAGTGGAGGAAGGGACATGTGTCATAAAGGCTAGGACATGAAAGGTGTTAGGCTGGTGAAGTAAAGGCAGAGAAGGACTTTATGAATAGCACTAATTTTTCTTAAATATGAAACTTCCATTCTGTACTTCCCAGCTGTTAGTGGAAAAGAGCTTTCTATCACTTTATTTTTCAGAAGCACAAGCAGAGATTTTATTGGCAAAGTTAGTATTCAGTGGTGGGAAAGCTACTGGCTTTGGGGTGACACTTATGCATAAATCCTGGCTTGGGACCCTGAGCAAATTTCTCCATCTCCCTAAGGGTCAGCTTCTTCATGTGCAAGATGGAACAACAATGTTCACTCACAGAGAAGCACCAAAATATAATAATCTATAAAACAATTAGCACACAGTCTGGTTAGCACAGAGCAATTCTTCCCAAAATGTTAATCTGATTCCATTGATTTTTGTTGTTATTAACAGAAATACTCAGAATAAGAAAATGGGCATTGGTTTAGGTAAACATGCATTGTTTTGAAACATATGAAATTGTTTTGTGGTAATACATTTTCAGCTTTTTCCAGAGTTCAATTTAAGGAAAATAAACCTCTCCTATTGAATATAACATTTTAATCATTGGAGACATCTGTAATTTATGCTGCAGTTTTCAACTATTACACAGAATCATAATTTGGTATCAGTGCATCCTTCACCTTAGCTAGAATATAAACTTCTTGAGGTACAGAATTATGAATATACAGTGTTCCTGTCATTGGAGTTTTGTTGTGTGTTTTTGTTTATAGAAATAGAACAGATGCACTGAAATTGATAAATAGTGCTACGATCCTCTCTCTTGTTTTGTAGCAAATTTCTTAGTTTGTGTACACATTGATATTTCCATTTGTGTTTAATATTTTTGGTTTTATCCATCCCTTGTTTTGGTAACAACCCCTCTTCTGCTGTTGACTTTTCTGTTTTGAATTTCTCCCATTTTCAGGCCCAGGTGGTGCAAATCATTAATGCATAGGTTTTTATTCAGATATGGCAAGGCCAACAGAAGAGGAATTCACTGTCACTGAAAAGACAGGCTGTCGCGCATAGTGCTGAAGAAGAGGGTGCTTGCCACATCAGCCAGCGCCAGGTGAAGCACGGGGGTGGTCAGCTGGTCAGGAGACAGGAGTGCAGGGCAAGCAAAGGCAAGAGCGTTCGTTGTTCATTCTCTCTCCCTCCCTCCCTCCCTCCCTCTTTCTCTCTCTCTCTCTCTCTCTCTCTCTCTGCTGAGGATTGAACCCAAGGCCTCATACATACTAGAGCATAGCTCAAACACTGAGCTACACCCTCACCCCACATTTTGATTTCTGTGGGAAAAAATTTAGATAAGACTAGCCTGGGATTGGGTAGTTTCAATAATTTCAGCATGGCCTTGGATGTGGGAACTGTATCAATTTTCTTGTACTTGGCCCAGGTATGATTCGAACAGGGAAATAGTGGCCCAGAAAGTGAGAATTTGATGGAAAGTGGATAAAATCACATTCTCTGAAGGGCTGTGTTTGCAGTCTCTAGGAATTGGCTACCTTGAAGAGAGGAGATAATCTCTGAAGGGTAAGCAAGACACCGGATGTCAAAACATCAGACACGACTAGTTAACACACCCAAATAGGGATTATGTACAATAGACAGTCAACACACACTCAGGAAGAAATTCCTCACTCTCTAATGTACAAGACAAGTGAAACTAGGGCAAATCCTGCATTAATGCTAAGGGGAAAAAAAGTCAGGTACATACTGGCTGCACCAATTTAACAGTCTAGAAAAGGCAAAGTCTAGTGGTGGAGAATAAATCAGTTATCTATGGCTAAATCTGTTGAGGTTGTCAAATTCTCATCAAAAGATAGCATGAGGGATATTTTTGGAGCATGGTTCTATGTCTGGACTAGGAATGAAGTTCTGTAAATTTACAAAAACAGAATTGTGTAGCAAAAATTAAAGCAAAAAATTAAGCCCTTGCATAAAAATCAAGATGAACTTTAACATATTTAAAAGGATATTTAATAAGGTAAAATATTAATATTTGATAAATGTGGGGCAATAAATGTAAGAGTTTTATTAAATTATTCTTTATATTCATCTAATAAAAATGAAGTTATGCCACTAGATGTCAGAATAGTGGTCACTGAAAAAGAGTAAGGCACTGTGGGGATGTTGACTTTGTATATAAGACTTTTGAAAACTTATTGAACTGAACAGTTGAATTTGCACATTTTCTTTATATTTGTTCTAATTTGACAAAAAATTTATGTAAAACAAACTGAAGGCAAAAGTAGTTTTTCCTCTTTTGAACTGGATGATTTATTTTAGCTACAGGATCTACGACATTATAACATCAAATTCAATCACATTTGCAGCACACAAGTTATGTGACCACGAGCAACTTAAAAAATGAAATAACTGGACCATACTATCCACTTACCTATGGCTTCATTTGCCATTGCACTTTCCATAGTTTGAGTTACTTGTAGTCAAGTTTTGTTCAAAATATTAAATGGAAAAATGTCAAAAATTTCATAAGTTTTAGCCGGGCGTGGTGGCACATGCCTTTAATCCCAGCACTCGGGAGGCTGAGGTAGGCGGAGCGTTGTGAGTTCGAGGCCGGCTCGGGCTACAACGCGAGCGCAAGGCCGGCGTGAGCTACACAGTGCGACCCTGCCTCAAAAAACAGGGCCGGGAGTTTGGCTCAGCGGCTTACGCGCCTGTCAGGCAGGCGCGAGGTTGTGAGCTCGGTCCCCGGTGCCACAAAAAAAAAAAAAAAAAAAAAAAAAATTTTCCTAAGTTTTAAGTGGCACGCCTTTCTTAGTAGCATGTCCTGTTCTGTCCTATCTAGGATGTGCATAAGCAATCTGTCTAGCATTTATAAACAGCATACACTATCTGCCCATCAGTCACTTACTAGTGTTCAGTAACCAGATCAGTGGTCACAGTGTTTTATTGCTTATGTTTATATAGTTCTTACTTTACTTAATAATGTTCCTAAAGCACAAGAGTAGTGATGATTGCAAAGTAGTTATGTTAAAGAGAAGGACTAAAGTATTTTCTTCAACTGTAAACATGAAAGTTTTAAGGATGGAAAAACAATTATACACTGGGCAATACTGAAGTACAAAATAAATTATTGTTTTTAATCTTTTATGGTGCTTAATTACTAAACTGAACTTATCATAGGTATGTATGTATAGGGAAAATATTATTTATACGTTTCAATTCTGTATATTGTTTGAGGTATCCACTGGTGGTCTTGGAACATACCTTCCACAGACACAGGGGGAGTCTTTCCATTCTAAGTTTCAATGAGGCTACGCAGAGTGATACTGAACAGTGCCAATGCTCTGGTCTAGCTCTCCACATTTTATTGAGTTGATTGGTCAAGTTTCCCTGGCTCAAGTATTATGAAGCAGACAGAGCAAATGGAAGCAGAGAAACATGAGAAGGAACTTGGATTCTAGGATCAAAATAAGATTTGAATCAGACTTTATTTCTGGTAGCAAAGCCATGGCCTTTCAGAACCACATGTATCATGGCAAGCAGTGTCGTCTTCTCAATGACTTAGATGCCATGAGTAGTAAATAGAACTTGTGCACAGTGTGCCCAGAGTAGGATCTGACCCCAGCAGATATTCAATGAATATGAACACATTTCTTTTGTTTCCTTTCCTGAAATATGCAGACTGGAGGCTCTACATAAAATAGTGGTTAATACTGATGATTTTTGAAGTTGAATTGAAAAATAGAAAAAGGTAAATCAATTGAAACAGATGCAGTATTATTCACCTGGAATATTTTAAATTTTTAAAGAAAAGCTGAGAACATATTATCCATAAGTACCCCTTCATGAATAAAGTTCATTATAAAAAGGATGACAGAGACTTTGTTGGGGTCAAAGATTGATCGATCATTACTCAATCCTATTAAAGAGAAAAAAATTTTTTTGAAAAATATTAGTACTATAGTCTTAGGTGAAACAAATTTCATACTTGGATGGACAAATGCATGCATACATTCATTAAAAAGTAGAGAAGAATATAAAGAAAAATAGTAACTGCTGTTATATCCAGAACAAAGGGCATTAGTGTTTTTATAATTAACCATATTTAATAAATTTCATTCACTGGTTACTTTGAAAATCATAAAGGTCATTAGAATATCTTAGAAAGTAGTTTCAGCCTTTTGTGACCTTAGCTCTTTATAACCTCCAATGGTGAGGATTAAAAAGTGACCCTGGGACAAAATTTGGAGAAAGATGCCTGTTATTTTAAAAATTATAGTCACTTAAAGTTCATCTCTTTAAAAGTGATATTTCTTGCTTTAAATATGACATCAAATTAAAAAAGTATTTAGTGTGCTAAAACAGCAGATTTGCAGCTCTGTTAGAGAAGGTAGGAGAATATTGAGAGGTAGCAAGAACAGAGCCTGGAGCCCAGCACATAGGATGGAGCACAGATGCAAGGAAGCCAGTACGGGAAGTGCAGCTGGACCGAGTGTTTAAAATGTCAGCAAAACCCATCAAGGCAGGGAGGTCCATAATTGTGAACTCAGTCTGTGGCCACTCAGTTTGTTGACCTTGAGCTCTGCATTTCCTGAGTATGAAGCCCTCATATCAAAGAGAAAGTACAGCTGTGGACACAAATAAGTAGTGCAGAGCAAGAGAGAGAATAAATTCTTGCATTTGGGCCAGGCAACAAAAGCAAAGAGAAAAGCATACAGTAGAATCCACAGAAGTCAAGGTCATAATAGTAGATTACAAAAACTGCATTTATGAATTACATAGAGGCTTAGCAAATATGTTACACAGACAGCAACAAAAGAGAAATAAAAGTTAATCCAACTCACCACCCTGAAATTATTGATTTCTTCCTTTAATTCTTTTACTTTTTAAACATAAAATATATAATTTAGATTTTTGCAACATAGGATAAGTTTGTATGGAGGATTGTACATATATATATGTATCTACACATATGTGAATGTATGATATACAGCACATACACTATTGTCTCTATGTTTTGTATTTCACATCATAATGTATGTTTAACTTTGTTTCCTTATTTTCATTTAACATTTAATCATGTTACTAAGCCATAAACATTTCCTGAAAACAAGTTTTTCTTCAAGTAAGTTTAAATCTTATTAAGGATATAATTTAATTAACCACTTTTTCAAATAAAAATATAATCAAAACTCTTGAAGAGAAGTCTTTGCCTTCCTCTTTGGGTTACCCTGGGAATTAGTGGATTGAATATGCTTAACAAGTCACCAAATGATCCTCCAGAATGTTGTGATAATTTACATATCACTGAGTCACTGTCATGCTTAATATATCTGTTTTAATTGTCAATTGTATGGTTTAAAAATAAAATGTCTCCATGGCTTTAATTTTAAATAATTAAATTGAGTATTTTCATAATTATTTGGATTTGCATTTAAACTGAGAATTGTTTGGAATAGTTTTAATTTATAATTTCTTGGTGTTGATGATAATTTATATAAATGTATTAATAATTTATTTGTAATTAAAATACGCTGGGATTCACCAATCAATGGAGCCTAGTAAACAGTGTCAGACTTGGTGTGGTTAATTATTAAAGCTTCTGTTGAAATTCTCTGGTAGGATTAAGAATCTTATATTTTATAAAGTGCAGTGGTTTATTTAAAAGGTAATGCACACATATTGAAAAAATTAAAATATAAAAAAGTGAATTATAAAATATTTCCCTGACTCCCATTTCCAATCTGCAAGAATTTCATAAATATAAACATGTTTACTTACACATTCATATATATAGTAGTATTAAATAATTTGCTTGTTTTTGTCTAAAACCAATTTTTGAATTCTTCCCACCTCACCATATTTATTTATGTAGATAAATGTTAGATTGGGCATTCTTTTTACATGGATAGATTTTTTAGTATGAATGAATGTTTATATAGCATGAATTCTTAAAATTGCAATCAGTGGCCCAGGGAATGATTCACTCTTATTAAATTTTGGTACATAATGTTAAACTGACCCTCTCCAAGCAAGAATAACTATGTATTGTACTCAATATTGATAAATACTCTTATTTCCCTATATTTTTGAAAGTCTTAAAATTCAGAGGATAAGGGCACTACTTAATATAGACCACCTGGACAACTGCATAAAGTAAATACAGATGGCTTCATCAAAGCCTCACATAATTAAATTAGAGTAAACTTAGAAATTTGAATGACAAAAAATTAGACCAACCCCCCCCACACACATATCTTTTCACAATGTAAAATGTATAACAAAATTTAAAGACTTTGTTTTATCTTTAAAAGGCAGTGTTGTCAGGGGACACAAATTAGTTCAAAATAAAATTGAGAAAAATTTATCTTGATGTTGTCAAGTGTCTCCATAGATAGATTGGCCTCTGCTTAATGATTAAGGATGGATTCTGGAAAAATTGTGATATGCATCCGTATGGATACAGGGATTCCATAGGTTAGTAACAGAAAACAGTTTATTTTCCCAAATGCCTGTTTCACTTTTTAGACTTTTGATGAACTGAATGGTTAATTATGCAGTCCACAAAGATTAACTAGCAAAATTTAAATGATTTCCATTTTGTCAAAATAAACAGAATGTAATAACATGACACTTAATGGCATGGTTGGCAAACAGACCATCTAAAACTAATCCTTTGCTGACTGTTATTGCCTAATCAAAGTAAGTATGATGGGACTAATTCAGTTTTCCATAGCTGATGATTCACTAGAGTTTACTTTTTTCCAAATTCTTCCTTAGATACAGAAATATTTTTAACTTCAATGTGGATGTCAGAGATGGGCAGTAATCAGGCTAACTTGTTAAAATAGACACTGTCTTCTGTGCCCCAGCTCCTGGAATGTGCTTGTACACTAAAATAGGAAGAGTGGGTCTTTAAAGGCATAATAAAGAATAATAATAAAACCAAAATGCATGTTTACCTAGGATTTGATGACTAGTACTGCTAATCAGGCAGACAGCATTGCTCCTCAGCCTCAAATTCTAATGCCTATGAATGATATAAAAGATGAGCTTACATGTACTTGAAAATAGAGACTTGACTTTTCCAGGCAGGCTGTGCTTTGCTGTTCTTAAAAAGTATGTATTGTAGCCACTACTTTTTCCTCAGTTCAATAGGCCAGCACTCAACTGAGAAGAATAGCTTTCCCATTCCAGAAATGGAGCAAGAGCAAGTTCTGTTTATCCCACTCTAGCAAGTCATATTGTTGTGTTGTTTTGTTTTAGTTTTTTTGTTTTGTTTTGTTTTGTTTTAGAGCAGAACATATTTAATGAGAGAAAGAAAGCTTCTGTCTTAGAGAGAGACAAAAGGGCTCCTAAGTGGGTTGCTAAGGACCCTCCTTTTTCTAAGGAATTTTATAGAGTAAAACCAAAAAGTGAGGTGGGTCTAAGGTTGGGAAAAATGGGAACTCACTAGGTAGGCAAGAGATGGGATAGACCTATGTCAACCAATAAGATTACAAGTGTATTTGCTCAGGTAAAATTGATTAAGTCAGGATCAAATGGAGAAGGAGTCATGCAGCAAAAGGAAATAGGGCCTTTGTCTGTAGGGGGTTGGGTTAGTGGCTCCTTCTGGCTTCCTCAATGTGATCCACACCTATTTAGAACATCAATCTCTGATATTTATCCATAGGGTGTGACTGTATGTTTTGTCTTTGGTTTGAGATCTGGCCCACAACATGAGGTGTCTGTTTTCTCCGATAGTTGCAAGGCATGTGGTCTTCTGCACTGGCTCCTCCAAGGACCCAGCCCTGTCTGACCACCTGTAATATTCTATCTGACTTAGCTGTCTTTAACATTCTCCCATTCTGAAGAAGTAACCTGAACTGCTGTGAGGGATCTGACTTCTTTAGCCTGAATGGGATTATAGTAGTAGTTAGGAAGTCAGAGATACTCAACAGAGGATCTAACTAATGGCCCTCAATAGACACCAGGCATTTTCATCTTGGGTAATATAGCTTTAAGTTTGGAGAAGACAAAGCCAAAGAAACAAGTATGCATGAGTCAAATAATAGAATGAGCAGTATAATTATGAGTACGGTCAGCAAAAATTTACACCAAGACAAGCTAGTAATGATTTCTCATAGGAAGGATAAGGATAAGGTCCAGGGAATTTTAGAGCCTGACACATCATTGATTTGTCATCTAATATCTTGAATAGTTATTGAAATATTAGCAGAAGAATCAGGAATGTACACATAGCATTCAGTTTTCACAATTGTACACGTACCACATTGTGCTGCTGTTAGTATGGCTAATGCTACCTGATTTCGGAGAATGGACTGTCTCCTTAACTTTATATTTTATTGAGGAGAGAGACCAGCTGAGGTATCATTTAAGGCTTGTCAAGTATAGTTAATTAAGGCCTTGATATGTGTTGTATAATTTTTTCTCTGAACAAGATCTGATGGATCCCAGTAAAAGGAATCTAAAATGAATCTAGTATATTTGTTAACGGTTTTATTTGTATGATTACTTGGGATTTGGCATTCTTTAGGCAAGAACAAATTTTAATAAAAGCATATATAATCAAAGTGTGTATACAAAGGTATGGATAATCAAAGTGTGAGTATTAGAGCTGACAGGTAAGCTTAGAAACTGTTTTTAAGGAATGGCAATTGTAGCCCACTGGTTTTTGGGTCCTTTTATTGATGGAATCTGACATTTTGCCATAAGTCCCTGTAGCTTTAGTTATAATTATCTCTAAATTTTTGATGATGCATGAAGAACCAGATTAATACATTATTTTAACCAATGGAAAACTGTCTTAAATTTTTGTACATGAACAGTAACATGTATTGTATTTGTAAAAAGCAGTCTCTGCATTATTTTGATTGATAGTTGGTATCCTGTATTTTGCAGTGTTTAGAGAGGATAAAATCTCTCCAGGATCCGGACGAGGAGACAGCCAAAGAGAAAAAACAAACAGACCAAAATGTAGCTGCCTTTGTTGTGGCCTTAAAAGAAATAGACTTAAGTCTGATTCTCAGGGCTCCAAGAGGAGCTCAGTGATGAGACTCAGCTGCTACTACTATGGAAAGCCAAGCCACCTTAAGTGGAACTGCATTAAGAGGCCCCCCAAGCCACGCCCTGACAGTAAAGACTGCCACTGGAAGCTAGACTGCTCTCTGAGGCAGAGGCCCCAGAGCTCAGATTCCTCTTCCCAGTTGGCCCAGTGGAGACTAAAGGGCCTCGGGGCACTCTGCTTCCTCCCTCTGGTCAAACTGTCATCTCTACCTGTCATCTCCTTGGAGAAGTCCTGAGTAATCATAATGCTAGGTAAAAAACAGCCTATGGCTGAACATGGGCATGTCTCTTTGTCCTTCTCCAACTCTGGCCTTCCTTCCAGGCATCACCATACCTCAATAAAAGTAGTCACCAAAAATATTTTGCTTACACTGTAACTGGAATAGCTTTCTCTTCACCTATTCTTTTTAGTTAAGTCACATTGTTCTTAATAAATTTGGGAGAAAGGGAGCAAATTTGCACATTGCAGTGTGTTGTATTGGATGATGTTTCAGAAATTCCATGTTGAAGGAACATCATCAGAATGGGTTTAAGGGAGAGAAAAATGGTGCCTTAGAAAATGCATATTTCTTCCAAAGGAGGTCATATTTATAAAAATGACTCATTGAAAAATTATCCTTTTGAATACTATCTCAAGACTAGTATTGTATGCTATTAGGAAATTCATTAAATTTTTATGAAAGAGTAAGTCAAAGACCTTTGGACTTAATATAAGGTGATGTGGAGTCCACCTCTCTCTATATAAAACACAGTGTATATTTGATCACATGTACTGCCTGTGAAACATACCAGATCACCCAGAGATACTTTTCCTGTTTTTGCTCATGAATTTATCCAAAGTTGCTCCCACATATTAAGCACTTAATAGCTACTAACTAAATGTATGGAAATGAACATATCATATTTTCTTAATCTGAAAGAAATATTTATTTTTATGTCTATTTTTAAAATAAAAATTTTTTTTTATTTAAGAGAAAACAGATACGGAAGGTAGAAACAAAAATCGAAAAAGACAGACAAACAACAACAACAGATCTGATACCATAATATTGTAGGTTGACACACTGAGGTGGATGAAGTTTGACAGTAGTTACAATCTTGCATATTGTTACCTTCATAGGGGTTGGGCATATTGACAGATATAGACATGTAAGATTTATCAATTCAGGTATATTAACTTTTCTTTTTCAATAGCTATTGTATTTAACAATACGGTTTTTTTAACTGTCTTATTTATGAATATTTATAAATTTATGTCTTTTTCCTTTTCTCTTCCTTCCTTCCTTTCCCCTTAGAGTACCTCTTGTTATTATTGAAATAACTACCCATAACATCAGGTCTAATATAACCAAGCGAAATAGTTCAGAGTGAAACCAATAAAGCATAAAAGAATGGTCATACTTAAGAGAAACAAAAAACTAAAGAGATCAGCAAACAA
>RJWM01004553.1:0-49560 GCA_004363535.1 Dasyprocta punctata | reverse complement strand
ATACCCTTATATAAAACTATGTCTTTTTTCCATACTTCCTTGCTCAGTTCCCCTTGTAATACCTCCTATTGTCTTCAAACTAAATGCCCTTACCAATTGACCCAATATAGTCGAACGAGATAGTACTGAATAAAACCAATAACAAATAAGATAATGGAGGCAATACATAATAATGTAACATTGATTTCTATAATGCCTCATATTAGCTACAAGGCAGTTGCCTATATCATCTGTTGTAACACAATCATGCTAAGATAGGTTAAAATCCCTCAGAACAGAGCACTGAAAGTAATACCTGGTTTTGAAGCAGGGTGATCATATATCACTGAAGGCTACCCTTATAGATTTTGTTATCTTTACAATAGCTGTCTTTGTCATCATTGATGGTAAAGATAGGCGGGTCGAGGTAGAATAGGATTAAACTAAACAGTTCATTGAAAACAATACTGGACTTAAATCCTGTTAATGGATTATTCACTTGTCTGCCCTGCTCAGTGGTATCTCTCTGTCTCTTTTTCTGGAGCAGTGGACTTCTTTATCTCTCTCTAGAATGTCCTTCAGTATTCTCTGTAGGGTTGGCTCAGTTGTCATAAATTCTTTTAGTTGTTCCTTGTCATGGAAGTATCTTGTTTCTCCGTTGATTTTAACAGATAATTTTGCAGGGTACATTAATCTGGGTTGGAAGTTATTTTCCTTCAGGGCTTGAAATATTTCACTCCAAGCTCTTCTTGACCTGATGATTTGTGTTGAGGAGTCTGTTGTGATTCTGATGGGCCTTCCTTTGTAGGTAATCTCTCTCTTTCCTCTAATAGCTTTTAATATTATGTTTTTGTGTTGAATTTCTGGAATCTTGATTATTATATTTCTGGGTGTAGGCCTGTTTTGGTCAAGTTTAGCTGGAGTTCTATATGCTTCAGTTATCTGAAAGTCTCTTCCTGTTCCCATGCTTGAGAAGTTTTCTGAAATTATTTCTGTAAATAGTCTTTTAATTTGATTTGTATTGACCCCTGCTTTTTTACTCACACCTTTTATTCATAAGTTATGTTTCCTTGGGTTGTCTTGCAGCCGTTGCACTGCCACTTCCAGATTTCTAATTATCTTGAGAAAGTCTCTCCTTTCTCTTTCCCAAGTTTTCATTCTTTCTTCTAGATACGAAAGTCTATCCTTAGTTTCCTTCAAGTGGTTCTGCCAACTTTTATTGGAGTCTTTGATATCCTGGTAGTCTCTCTGAATCTGATTAATGCGTTGTAAGTCTTTATTTGTCTCATTCTCAATTTCCTTTGATTTTTCATCCTCCACATTTCCTGCTATGTTTCCTTTAGAGGTGCTTAACGATTCCCCAATTATGTATTTCATTTCAATTCTCAGTTGGGCTAACAGTGCTGCTTTAATTTCTTTCATAGCTTCATGGAGTTGTCTCCCCACTTCAGTTGTCAACTCCTCTGAGAGTTTAATTTTTGGACTCCCAACTATTTCAGCATTATCATCCCTGGAATTAGTTCTGCTTGTATCAGAGTCTGGAGAGCGCCCTCTACCTTTCCATCTTGGCATTTTCCTGGGCTCGCCAGTGAGGCCGTGTTGGCCCACTGCCTCTCCCAAGCCTGTTTCTGCTCCACGTATGTCTGCTGCAGTGCGCGGTGATAGGGCACTTCCTGGTAACCCATACCAGGTCGTCCACCAAACTTCCCCTATCACCCCCAGGGCGCCCGCACAGATTCCGCCATGGTCTTCCAGGAACTGTGCCTAATTAGGTGTAGTTCTGGTCTCAAGATGGATGCCTGTCCCTCGCTCTCCCTCAGGGGTGGGGAGTGGGGGGCTGGGAGCCGCCAGGTTCACTCACTCGCCTGCTCGTGACCACCTCGCTCCACAATCAACCGCTGCCTCCACTGTCACTGCTTCTGCGGTCGCCACTTCAGCCATAGCAATTGACTACATATCGCCAGCACCCCAATGGCTCCTTCTCGGTTTAGGTTGCAGCGCTGATTGGGTTCAGCTCCAGTGAGAGGCGCCGCCAGTCTCCACCTTTGTTTATTTCATTTTTTTCACTCTTTCCGTGGGCTACAGTTCTCGTTTTAGATTCTTCTTGGGTCCAGAAGACCCATCTCCCTCTTTTTTCCTTCTCTCTGTTATTATATTATTTTATATTCCAGCATTTGGATGGTATATTCAGGGAGTCTCCCTAATGTAGTGTTATCTGGGTGGCCATCTTGCAGGAAGTCCTAAAATAAAATTCTTAAGAAATGTATAGATTCAGCTGCAGAAAAACAGTAAGAGCATAGTTCGACTCAATAGCATTATCAATAAAACAGATATAATTGAAATTTATGGATTATTTCAGCCAACAAAAATAGATGTGCTTCTTTCAAGTGCTCAGGGAATGCACATCAACATATGCCACATTCTTGCATATAAGATGTACCTTGATAAATTTAAAATAATAGAGATTTTGCATGTCTGTTCTGAGATTATAATAGAAGTACAGTACAAGTCAATGACTGAATGATAGCTAAAAAAATCCCCTAACACTTGAGCTAAAAAGCACATTTCCAAATGATATATCAGTTTAAAAAGAAAGTGCAAGCAAACATTAAAAATATAGTGACCTAAGTGTAAATGAAAATACAACTTACCAAAATATATGGGGCATTCCTTATATTGAAAGCCTATATTAGAAGAGGTATAAAATCAGTATTTTAAACTTCCACCTTAGGAAAACAGAAAAAGAAGAGCATATCAAATGCAAAGTAAAAGAAAAAAATGATAAAAATTAAAACAGAAATCAATGAAAACATCAATAGAGAAAATCAATGAAACCAAAAACTGATTACTTGAAAAAGTAAACCAAGTTGATATTATGGTTTAGATCTTAAAATGGCCCCAAACCCTCCTGAGATTGGAAGGAAATAGGGTAATGGGGCCATGAGAGCTGACTGGCCGTTGGGGTGTGGAGTCTGCTCAGAAGAGGTGGCCACTGTGGGCAGGACCTGAAAGATTTATCTTTCTTCCCTGGTTCCTCTCTTCCCTCTTTGCTTCTTTGCCACCTTGAAGTAAGCAACTTTCCCCTGTCTAGGCCCTTCTGCCATGCTACAGACCATATAAGGACTGAAAGGTCTAAAAATATGAGCTATTACTATATATTTATTAGAATGATCAAAGTGCAAAATCACACAGCATTAAATTCCAGCAAGCTTCAGGAACAACTACAGTTCTCATGCAGTGCTGGTGAGAACATAAAATGGTGTAGCCTGTTTGGAAGACAGGAATTTTTGTAGAAAGTAAACGCACTCTTTCAATGTAATCGAGGAATCACCCTCCAGATGTCTTCTAGTAGATAATCAGATAAATAAACAGTGATACATTCAGACAAAATGCAATACTTTTCAGGTAAAATATGAAATATCCTGTCAAAACATGAAAATATATAGGAAATCTGAAAAGCATGTTTCTAAGAAAAAGTCAATCTGCAAAGGCTGCATAATGTTTGCTTCCCATTTGATGACATTCTGAAGAAGGTAAAACAGAAATTAGCAAAATGATCATTAGTGCAAGATGTTTTAGTCAGCTTTCCCTATCTGTAACAAAATGCCTGAGAAAGTCAGTTTGAAGGAGGAAAGGTGTATTTTGGTTCACAGTTTCAGAGAGTTCAGTCCATGGTCATCTGGCTCCAGGGAAGAAACATAGCAGAATGGTTTGGTGGTAGAAAATTGCTAATTTCACTGGGGGCAGGAAACAAAGAAAGGGAAAGAGCTAGCAAGGAAGGCTGAGGACAAACATGCCTTTCAAAGTGACCTGCTTCATCCAGGTAGGCTCCACTTCCTAATAAACCAATTAAGCTATTAATTCAATAAAGTTAGAGCTCTCATGTCCCACATGGGATCCCTACCTCTGAACATTGCTGTTTTGAGACAAAGCCTCGAGCACAAAAGCCTTAATAGCTAAATCTTAACCAATAGTAGCTGAATCTTGAAAGCAACTTAAGCATTCAACAGATGAATGGATAAGGAAAATGTATTTACATGTGTTAACGTACTACTCCATCACAAAGAAAAATAAACTTCCATCATTTGTAGGAAAATGGATGCACCTTGAGACCATCACGTTAAGTGAAATAAATCAGACACACAAGCTTAAATGTCACATGATATCTCTTATATGAGAAATCCAAAGTATAAATAAAGAGAATAGTAAAAGATAGATAATAAGAAGTAAAGAGATAAATCTTGCTCAAATGGGAAAGGGATCAAGAGATGGAGGGAGGGGGAGAGAAGGAAGGAAACCAGGATGAAAAAGGAATTTCAGTATATCATGCATATGTACCAACTCCACACAAGGACTGTAAACATCATGTGCTGTAAACATATACTAATAAAAATTAAAATGTAAAACAATTAAAAATACCAAACATATCTAAAAAAATTAAAACCATAACATCAGGGAATATGAGGAAGAAGGAATAGGCAGAACACAGAGGATTCTTAGGTCATTGAATTATTCTCCATGATACTGAATTGGTAAATACTATACAGTGTGTAGTATTTGGGCTATACATTTGTCAAAATCCATGGACCATGCACAGTAAAAGTGAGCTCTCACGTGAGCTCTGGGCATCAGCTGATAATGATGGGTCTGAGTAGCTTCACTGGCATTTGTACCACTTTGGTGTGGGATGTTGATCTCTGAAGAGGTTTTAAGACTGCAAACTAAGAGGTCTATGTGTGCTCTGTACATTCTGTAGGATTTCTCTACGAAAATAAAACTGCTCTTAAGAACAATGTCTTAACAACTTTCAGGTGTTCGGATGTGGGACTTTTGGAAGGTGACCAGATCATGGGAGTGCAATACTCATTAGTGGATTAATTCATGGATGAGTTTGCAGCTAAATATGCCATTAGAAGGTGGGGTCTAATTGGAGAAAGAGGTCACTGGTGGTGTGACCTGGATGAGTGCATTCTTGTTTCCAGTCCTTTTCTCTTTCTCCACTTCTGGCTACCACAAGTCAAGAGACCTTCCTCCACCATGCCCATTTACCATGCCATTTCTGCCTTGCAGCCAGTCAACTGTGGATGGAAATTTTTCAAACTATGAACTAAAATAAACTTCGCCTCCTGTAAGTTAGGTCAGATATTTTGCCCCTCCAGTGGAAAAGCTGACCAACATAATCACTATTCTGCCTGACTATGCCAGTATGGCCAGCTCATTTGTTTCAGCCAGAGTACATTGTAATTGACTGACAGATGTTACGTATTCTGGATGCCCTCTGCAATGGGGAAGGGGTAGAATTATCTTTGCTTGAGTCTGTTTTGTAAATTTATTTTTTTATTTAAAATAATAATAATTTTGAATGCCACTATATTATACTATTGTGTAACTATGTTTTGAAATATACTATTAAGAGATGGATGTTTTTTAAAAAAAGGAACAATGTCTATTGGATAAAAATAAAGAAAGAAAGAAAACTGAAGACTGATGATGTGTCATCCCTTGCTACACCACCATCTGGATAACATTTTCATTTACTACCCAAGGCTTCTCATTCCAGCCAAAACATTTCAGTGCCAAATCACCAAAACAAAGAAAACAAAGCAAAAAACAAAACAAAACAAATTTTAAAGCAAACACATGAAAATACATTCTCACACACATATATACTTCCACCACCACAATCACCACCACCAAAACAGCAAAATGCTACAATCATTAAATTAAAAAGTGAAATTGAAACAACAAAGTGTTTTGTCTTAAGAAATATTCAACTAAAGTTATTTTTAATTAAAAATTATATTTTAATGGCAGCATATTACTTTTATCTCACACTTCAGGAGCTACTGAGCCAATAGTTTTTAATCATGACTCTGACACTTGCTTTGAGAAAAACTAAGTACTTAATATTTTCAGCTTTGCGAAAATAAGGTCTCTGTGACACTCAACTTTCCTTTTGTTGCATGAAAGCAGCCACTGACAATAGTAATCAAATTGGCAGGCTGAATTCCAATAAATCCTTGTTTACATAAGCAGATGACAGGGCAACTTGACCCAAAGGCTGGAGTTTGCCAAACCTTGCCTATGCAGCAAGCACAGAGCTGAAAATGCTTTTCCATTGAGTGTGGCTATTCATGAAAGAACATTATTAATACTGTTAATGTTTTTCCTTCTAAAAGGGAGGATAATACTTTTTTCCTTCTGAAAGGGAAGATAATACTGTAGTTTGGCTCTAAAATTCCATGAGAACAGTTTAGGATTCCTTAGGTATAGTTGGTGCCTAATTTTACAACTGAAATCTGTTTTCTTGTGTAAATTGAATTATCTTTTAAAATACCATCAAAGTTAGGGATATGACTAAGCAGCACAGTGCCTGCCTAGCAAGTGTAAGGTTCTGAGTTTAATCCCGGTACAAAAAAACAAACAAACAAAAATACCATCAAGTTGCTGGGTATTGTGATGCATGTCTATAGTCCCAGAACTCCAGAGGCAGAGGCAGGAGGATCACCACGTATTTGAGGCCAGCCTGGGCTACAGGATGAGTTCAAAGCCAACCTGTTCTACATAGCAAGACCCTGACTCAAAAAAAACAAAAAACAAAAAACAAAAAACAACAACAACAACAACAAAAAAAACAAAGCTACTACATTGATGTGAATACTCACAAGTTGGTATGTCTTCTCACTGAATAGTATCTGCACCATATAGTCATCCTTCCTTCTTGTCACACATAAATGATCGGTTCTCTGAACACTAAGCTGCTGGGACATCAGGCTCACCCTTCACGGCTGCTCAAGAACATGGCTTCTGGAATTTCTCCTTTTATCCTACATTAGTCTCTTGCCTATTGGATCACATTCATTTGATTATATCATGCTATTTCTCTTGTCTTAAAAAATTACAAAAATCTCTTGATCCCACTTTCACAAATTACTACTATCCATTTCTCTGTTCTTTATGATAAAATTCCTTCAAAAATTGTCTGCTTGTATATCCTGTCTCCAACTCCTTTCTACTTCCAAATTGTTTAGTTAAGTTATTCAAAGATTTTCATGATACCAAAAACAATGATTGCTTAGAAATATGCAGCGTGCTCTTTATGCTGTATCTCAAAAATCAAGTCTGACTACAGGATTCTTGCCAGAATTATGGATATAGCCCCGACTTACTATGAGTTTCCTGAGAAGGGCAGAAAAACAGATAGTGTTGGGTGACTATCACAAGATAGGGTCAGAGGATTTCTCCTAGAGAAGTGATGGGGAATTCACTTTGTCTCATGGAGATTTTTTTTCTTTTGGTCACAGAAAAGCATTTTAGGATGCACCAGTGTGAGGCACACGTAGATATATTACATAAAGTTAGAAAGTAAGAGAAAATAGGGAAGGACTTCAGCTTGTAAGAGGGCGTACTCTGATAAAGAGGTTCAGACTCATCTGGGGGTTAGCTGAGGTGGGAAAGTTCTGTTTTTGCAAATCGGTTCCAGGAGAAATCCTATTGCTTGAGGAAGGCCATCAGTCTCTATGAAGTCATTGTTTCTATTTAGGTTAGTCTCTGTTTCAATCCAAGGTGACCTTAGTTTTAGGGCATGACTAGAGATCTCTGGCTACAGTTAAATGTCCCTGAAAATGTCTCATTGTGATGTCCTTAGTCTTGAAAAATAGATTATACAAATTCAGGGTTAATCAACTTTGTTTTGCCAGTTCTTAGAACAAGGATTTCTTAAATATTAACATCCCTTTATGCAGAAGTGCAAGGATCTAACCCAAACTTTTAAGTTAATAAAAGGAAGGTCA
This sequence comes from Dasyprocta punctata, assembly GCA_004363535.1. Taxonomy (NCBI): domain Eukaryota; kingdom Metazoa; phylum Chordata; class Mammalia; order Rodentia; family Dasyproctidae; genus Dasyprocta; species Dasyprocta punctata. The sequence goes on along the minus strand of RJWM01004553.1, from coordinate 41,788 downwards.
AGTAATGTTCTGCTTTTAGTTACTATTTGTGCATCTGTAGGTCCAGTTCCTGAATGTCTCAGAAGAAAAGCACAAATCACGCTCTTAATGAGTAACATGTTAAAAGCCAAGGAGTTTGTTCTCTGTCTATAGTGATCTCTAATCGTTCAAGTGATTACTACTATTGCTGGCAAAATACCCTATGTTGGCAAATCTCTAGTGAATTATGAAAAGCTCTGCACTTTGTCTTTAGAGTCTAGGATCCATTGTGAGTTTATGATGCCAATATTTCAGTTTAGGTTTAAATTTGGTGACAATAGTACTTAGCAATATTATTAATATTTATTAATTATTGAATTTCTATAATGTTTCAATCACTTCATATACATTTTCTCATTTGATATCATTGTAGCTCTTATAAGAGTTAATATAGTGATTCCAATAGTGAGTCCTATTATCCAATGCTTAATACAATCTAAGAAAACCAAACTTCCCTATATTCTAAGTATGAATTAGCCAAAAACAAAATTTTCTAAGTAGGACCTGCTTGGAAAACTCAACCTGCTCCAAAGGCAGGATTCATTCAGCAACTTTCCCCCTTAATTAAATTCTACTTACCTTGAAAGGTTCTCCCACTGTAATGAATCCACTCTTCAAGGCCACCTTCTCAACTTGCTTTTCTAATTCCTGTTGAAGTACAACCCTGCTCCTCCAGAGCGTAGCTTCCTGGGGTTAAATAGGAGACAAAATAGCACTGCTCTCCAACTATTCCCACTTCCTGGGGTCTACATTCCTCTCAGAATTCTCTCCTACATCTGGGAATCCCATGATGTACACCTATGGTCCAGTGTTTCCTTGCTTTTCTTTGAGCACAGACAACTGCTGTCAAGCCTCTGGGAGCGGGCACAGACAAAAGATGTAATAACGTTGACCCAAAATGTTGAACAAGATATTATCTTCCCCCTAATAGCTTCACTTTAAAAATGTCAAAAAATGGAAGAATATTCTCTGAAGTGGATTAGCTAGGCTTCCCCATGGGATACTTCCCTTCCTGAGTACTGTATGCTTTCTATGATTCAAGTCCCTCAATTTCCAATGATTGCTATGTGTGTAATTTTATATTGTTCTGTATTACTTTATTAAATGGACACCTGATGTTGGTTTCTATTGACCTGTGGATGTTGGTCTGGATAAAAACAACTCCTTTTCAAGCCTCCCTCTTCCCCACAGAGAACCTGGCCCTGAGAATACTAGAGCAACTGTTGATTCCATCTGTGAGGCAGATTCCAGCTTGCTCAGGCTTTGGTTACTGAGCAGGGGGATAGTATGGAGCAGAGACTTCTGTACAAGGCTGTGGGTGTAAGAAGCCAAAACAGTGAGTGCTGCTGTTAGTTCTGAGCCAAATTCACTATTCCCTTCAGAATTATGACTGCAAACTGGTGACTTGTGGATTATATCCAGATTGAAGCTTTTGGTTTTTGTGGTGTTACTACATTTTTCAAGATATTTTAAGATTGTTGAAATTGAATGTTCATAAATTGCAAGTGCACTTTTCAGTGTTTGTCCTTAGCCATCTTAATATCATTGCCATTTGGGTTTGTGGCTCTTGCTCTAAAATGGGTTTTGTTGCTGACTCACAAGTACCATCTTGTGCTCCCAGTTCCTAGAAAGATACTACAAGATTCAAACTTGCATTGAGTAGCTGGTCCTTCTTAAAAACCTGTCTTGATCAGGAGAATACTGGAGCTGTGTTTAAGAATCCTCTTGGTGTAGCTTTCTTGGTTGCATTAACTCAGCAGTCATTCCAGAGTCTTCAGATGTTTTTACTCAATTCCTCTTAACATTTCTGTGTCTGTATGTGAGAAAGAAACTTTCCTTCTTTATGTCAGTGTAAACTTTTTCCCTGTGTTTTGATAACATCTTCATCTTCTTTACAACTACATCCTACTCATTAGTTGTGCTATCATCAATAACTGCTCCCTTTCTGCCTACACTAAATTCTAAGCCTCTGTATTCTTTAATTACAGAAAACCCCTTCTCAACAATTTTATCCCTGAAGTAACTATCCCATTTTCTCTTTCTTTTCTTCTGAAAAATATGAAAGAATTTTTTCTTGGTCACCTTTGACTCTACTTTATTTTTAGTACTTTATTCAGTGGAAGCTGACCTTTACCTTAACTAATATAAAACTGTCTTCTGAATGATGAACAAGGATCACAAAATCCACCAGATTTTTCTCAGCGAAGATTGTTTCTTTGCAAATTTGAATCCTGCATACGACAGCTTTTTGTCTGAAAGCCTTCCCTCCAGTACTGTGGTACTGTGACATCCAGATTTATATTGTGATCTGATTATTTTTTACTTTCTTCTCTGGCTCATCTTTGGACACCCTAAATTTAAAATCCTCTTCAATTTTTCCTCAAGTATTTTCTCACTCTACCTTCTTCCTTTAGTTATCTCATTCTAACCATTGTAATTTTGGAAATTACTCTGTATGAATTATGGCCAATGCACTAAGACAAGAATATAGACTATATCATATAAAGTCTGAAGGGAGAGAAGTGTTTTTTTTAAATTGGAGATCCCATGGTTGCAAACATAATAGATCCATGTAAACTAAGAGTGTCCAATAATATTGCTGATCAATATGTAAAATTCAGTGGGTTTTTGCATATCCTAAATATGATAATATCAAACACAGAAGATAATGTCTTAAGGAAATACATCAGAAAATGTAAAACTCCTTAAGAATATTTAAAAACCTCAAATAAATGAAAAGATTAATTTGTGAATGAAAAATGCTTTGCCAAAAATTACAATTTTCTTCAAATTACTCTTAAAAACAATTTAAATAAAAATATATGTGGTTCAGCATGGAACATAATGAGATGATTCAAAATCTAGGTGGAATTTTGGAAAGCCAAATATAGAAACTATTTTGAAGAATACACAGTGACGGAATATTTGCGTTTGAGTTAATATAAATCTAAAATAATTTAAAGGGTATATAGTTATAGGAATAACCAAGTTGACTAATGGTAGGAAGCAGAAAGCAGAAGAAGATCTACATATACAGAAAATTAGAATGTGGAAGACATTGATTAAATTGGGATAACTAGACATCTGTATTTTTTTAAAAAATACAGCTATCTTGTATTATATATAAATATAAAAAAATGTATACAATTTCACTTTTTACTGTGAAAATGAACTGAAACAAATGACCAGATGAAATACTAATAAATTCTTCATTCCAAATAGTGGATATCTAACTTGTTTGTTTATTTTCCAGTACTGGGAATAGAATCCCCAACTTTCATACTAAGCTGTAGCCCTTTTTACTTTTTATTTTTGATACTAATCTTGCTAAATTTCTAAGTTGCCTAAGACTGAACTTGAAGTTAAGATCATCCTATCTCATACTCACAGACTGCTGAGATTTCAGGCGTGCACCATCCCTGCAGCTAAGTAGATAATGTAATAAAAAAATACAGTGGATATTTGAACTAAAGCATTTATTTCAGTAAAAGATATATTGCCATTAAGTCCCTCAAAATACTCTCCTTTGCTTCAAACACACTTACTCCATTGCTCTTGCCTTATAGCTAGTTGACCATGTACTGAACACTTTCAAACTGTGACCCAAATAACCCATTTCTTCATTTAAATTGTAGAGATGGGGTATTTGGTTCTAGTAGTAGAAAAGCAGAGTAATATACCCACTTTTAAGTACTGAAAAATATTAGCTAAAACAATGTTATTAGTACAGATCCAAAATTAGTTTAATAATTTGAAGATGCTGTTTTACTTAAAAACAGAAATTTAGATATTTCACATACTTTAACAATTTCTGTAATTGCCCAATTTTTTGTTGTCACATGAATTTGTGCTTTTATATGCCATCTTTTCTGTGCTTATAATTAAACCACTACACTTGTTTTCATGAGGAAATTCTATGAACTAGAAATCAAGAAAAAAATTTAAGTTTAAGCAAGACAGGTCAGGCCCAGGCAAGGATGCACATGTTGGCAGGACCAACCAGTGAGATCAGGCCAGGCCCTGGTGGGGTCCCATAGGCATGACCTGTGAGACTGGACCCTGGCGTGGTGGCACACACAGGCCCAGGTGAGACCAGCAGCATGGAAAATTCTGAAGCAACAGTGAAGAACCAGGAGTTGGTAAGTTAGGTGAACTAGCTTTGTGCTTTGGCACATAGATGTGAAATACAAGTGGGTAGGGCTGGCATTATATCAAAGAGAAGCCAAGATCAGTTCCACACCCAGCACAAATCCCATGGCAAATTTGGCTGCAGTACACAGAATATTTCTGGGATCTGATTTAGACACTACCAAAGAACTGTGAACACTAGATTTTTACTCTTTTTATTTTTTTCTGTTTCTCTGATTGGTTATCCTTTTTCAGTCTGGTTGGGTTTTGTTTTGTTTTATATTTTGTGGTTTTTTTTTTGTTTGTTTGTTTGTTAGTTTGGGGGTTTCTTTTGTCTCTTTTTTTCTGTTTTTTATTCTTTTTTATTATTTATGTTTTTTACCTTTCTTTTTGTTTTCTTCTACTGATCTTCTTTCTCTCTTTCCTCAACTACCTCTTGAATTTATATTTTTGTGTGAGTAAACGTTGCCACTTCTCTTTCTGATTCACTTCAATACTCTTTTATTTTCTATTTCATTCTTTCCTATTTCCTCCAGTTCCCCAAAACCTGAGTGATCATCCTTTGCCCACCAGCCTTGCTTCTATTATATTTGACCTCATTTGTCTATCTTGGCCTCTACCACTTTAAATACCCTCCCACACAAGAGGGTAAAATCACTCCACTATGGGGAAAATCATTGCATACAATTACGCAGTATATGTTAGATTTTGTTATACAACTGTAGAATTTGTTCCTGTAGTTAAAGATATCAGGTTAATAGCTACCACAGTTTGTCAGTATCTAAGCTGTACTTGATGAAATTGTTATTGCTAGATGAACTACTTTAGCCAGGATGTTATACAGGTAATAACCAGTTTTTCTCCCTTTTATAACACTGTGATTATATGGGTTCACAATCATAGCTATAGTCCAGTACCAAAGGACTGGGTACTGAGTCAAACAGCAACATTTCATCCTTAACAAATAGGGACAGTAGGTTCTTGGGATAGACATAATGAGCCACCTAAATCTAGAAGGCATCTTTGAAGAACAGACATCTCCTAGAGAAGCTTTTGATACTAGTCATAAAGCTATTTATCATCGGAAATTGGCAAGCATTAACACAGAAAGCAAAATAAAATAGAAAACAGAAAATGACCCAACACAGAAGTAAAATGAAACCCCAAACCCAGAGTCCATCCAAGACAAGCCCAGAGAACAATAAGATAGTGGAAACTGGAAGTCACACACTGGAACTTTCTGAAATGATAGCAGTCAAAGTGAAGGAAAAAATGGAAAATGCTATAGAAAAAATAATCTCTCAGATACAAAAAAAATGCTGCTCAAAATGAAGGATGTTAGAATAGACACAGATAAAAAATACAAGAGCTTAGGAAAATTATGGAAAATGTAAATGCCCAACATAGGAAAGAAATGGAATCCAAGAAATGTATCCAAACAGAGATCCAAGAGATTAAAAACTCCACTGAAAGTATGTGCAACATGTTGAATGAAGGTGAGGATAGAATATCAGATCTAGAAGATAGAAATGTGATTAATGACTATCAAAAGAAAGATGTCTTAAAAAGCAAGAGACCATGAAAAGTCCATCCAAAAGCTGCAAGATGAAGCAAAGAATAACATAAGACTCAGTGATGTCAATGAGAAAGCTGGAGACAATAAAAACACTATAAAAGATCTCTTCACAGAAATATTGACAGCAAACTTCACAAGCATGATAAAGAATTTGACATACAAATAAATGAAGTACACAGAATTCCAAACAGCCATGGTCAAAATAAATCTACACCAAGGCATATAATAACCACAATTCCAGAAATTCAACATAAGAAAAACTATCAAAAGAAGTTAGAGAAAACAGACAAATCACCTGTAAAGAAAGCTCATCAGAATCACAACAAAGTTCTCAACACAAACCATCAAATCAAGGAGAACTAGAAGTGAGGTATTTCAAACTCTAAAAGTAAACAACCTTCAACCCAGATTGATGTGCTCTGCAAAACTATCTTTCAAAATTTATTGAGAAATTAGATAATTTCATGACAAAGAACACCTGAGGAAATTCATAACCACCAAACCAGCTTTTCAGAATACTCCAAAGGATATATTAGAAAAAGAATAGGTCCTGGGAGGGGAAACAAGAAGTCAATTTGCCCTTCCCATAAGCCAGTAAAAACCATGTGGGTCCCAGGAGGAGAAATAAGAAGCCAATTCACTTTTCCCATGAGCCAACTGATGCATGGGCTGGGAGACAAGAACACCATCCGTCTCCCCCACCCTCCTGTAGGCAACCAGCTGATTCAGAGGATCACAGGCTGAGTGGTTAGCAACTGATGTACAAAAACAACTTAATGCTTGTATTGTTTGATTGACTTTGCAGGCCCAAAGTCCATAGTCTGAGCATCTATTAAGAGAATAGCAATATGTAATATAGCAAATATGGGGTTTTCTTCTGTCTTGTTTTCAGAATCCAATACATTCTCACTGTTTTGTTTTGTTCCATTTTATTGTTTTGTTTTATTCAATATTCTGTTTTAATTGTTTTTATTATGTTCCATTTTGTTTGATTTTTTTAAGTCTGATGATGTGGGTGTGATTTTGAAAATAACAAGAGGTGTTATGGTAGCCATGGTTGATTTCCTATTATCCTGTTTTGAAGTCCTGTATTACTTTCACTGTTTTGTTTTGATTGGCTTTATTCTCTCTCTCTCTCTCTCTCTCTCTCTCTCTCTCTCTTTACTTTTATGTTTTTTAAAGTAAAATTTCAAAAAGAAAGAGAAAACAAAGACTGCTACTCAAGAACACCAATGGCAAGAACCCACCAGGCTGGGAAAGCAATTGAACACAGGAGAAAGACAGGGAATCAACAACAAGAGAGTGATATGAAAAAGATATGCCAGAACACATCTGTTATAACCATCAATGTAAATGGTGCCAAATCACCAATCAAAAGAAACAGATTGGCAGAATGAATCAAGAAGCAAGATCCAACCATATGTGGCATTAAAGAAACACATTTAACTCAAAAAACATTATAGACTGAAAGTAAAAGGATGGAAAATAATACTCCATGTCACAGGACTCCAGAAAAAAGCAGAAGGAGCTATTTATTTGCAGACAATGTGAACTTCATGCCAAGACTTAGCAAAAGAGACAAAGAAACTCACTACATACTTGTTAAGGGAAGACTCCAAGAAAGAGATAACAATCATGGATATATATGCGCCAAACATCAGTGCACTCAAATGCACAAAACACTTATTAACAGACATAAAAAATCAAATAAGCACTAACACAATTGTAATGGGAGACTTCAATACTCCACTCTCACAATCAGAGAGAGCAACTAGACAAAATAATCAAGAAAGAAATAGCAGAATTAAAACAAATCTGTAAACAAATGGACTTAGCAGAATGGACTTAACATCAGAATACACATTCTTCTCAGCTGCACATGGAACGTTCTCCAAAATAGACCACATATTAGCCCATAGAACATGCTTAAGTAAATGCAAGGGAACTGAAATTACCCCATGCATATTATCATAGTGCAATGAAATTGGAAATCAATGACAAGACAAACTACAAAAACTCTGTAAACAAATGGAAATTAAATAGCACCATCCTACACAATCAGTAGTTCATACAGGAAATTAAAGAAAAAAATTAAGCAGTACCTATAATTAAATGAAAATGCCAATACAACATACTGGAACTCATAAAATGCAATGAAAGCAGTAATACAAGGGAAATTTATAGCAATAAATTGTCATAGAAAGAAAACAGAATGAGCTCAATAAACAGTGTAATGTTGAACCTCAAAGTCTTAGAAAAGAAAGAACAAATCAAACCCAAACTCATATGACAGAGGAAATTATAAAGATCAGAGCAGAAATCAATGCAATGGAGACTAAGAAAACAACACCAGGAATCAATGGAATGAAGAGTTGTTTCTTTGAATGATTAAAGAGAAATAGATAAACCTCTAGCCAAGCTTATCAAAAAGAGAAAAGACTTATATTAAAGTAATTAGGATTGGAAAAGTGGAAGTCAAAATGGATCCTGTGGAAATGCAGATAGTGAATACCTACTTAAAAAATTTATACTGCAATAAGATGGAAAACACAGAATAAATGGACAAATTCCTAGACACATATTAATTACCAAAACAGAATCAAGAAAAAATAAATACTCTAAATAACCAAATATTAATCAAAGAAATTGAAAATATAATTAAAAACCTACCAATGAAGAAAAGCCCAGGCCATGATGAATTCAGTGGTGAATTCTATAAGAAATTTAGAGAAGACCTAATTCCACTAATGCTGAAACTCTTTAATAAAATTTAAAGAGAAGCAGTACTTTCAAAATCATTCCTGTAAGAAAGCATTACTCTGAAACCTAAACCAGAGAAGGACCCAACCGGAAAAGAAAACTGTAGACCCCAGTCTCCCTAATGAAAATAGATGCAAAAATCCTTAACGACATACTGACAAACAGAACACAACAAATCATCAAGAAGATTAAACACCATGACCAAGTAGAATTCATCCCAGGGATGCAGACATGGTTATACATAGATAAATCAATAGATGTAATACACCATATTAACAGAACCAAAAACAAAAATCATAAGACAATCTCAATAGACACAAAAAAATCACTTCATAAAGTCCAACATCAATTCACAATAAAAAAAACACCCAGAAAATTGGACTAGATGGTCCTTATCTCAATTTGATAAAAGCCATCTATAACAAACCAACAGCCAACATCACACTAAAAGGTCAAAAACTGAAAGCTTTCACTTTAAAATCAGGAAAAAAATAAGAATGTCCACTATCACCACTCCTTTTCAATATAGTTCTAGAAAAACTACTCAGAGCAATTAGCTAAGAGGAAAAAACAAAAGGAACAAGAATAGGAAAGGAAGAAGATAAATTATCATCATTCATGGATGACATGATACTTTGCAATGATGACTCCAAAAACTCCACCAAAAGACTTCTAGATTTAATAACCAAACTCAGCAGTGTAGGTAGATACAAAATCAGCACTCCAAAAGCAATAGCATTCCAGCACATAAACAACAAACTCACTCAGAGAGAAGTTAAGGAAACAACACCCTTTACAATAGCATTAAAAAAATGAAATACTTCTGAATCAATCTAAAAAAGGAAGTAAAATATGTATACACTGAAAATTACAGTACTCTAAGAAAGAAGATTGAAGAGAATATCAGAAATGGAAAGATATTCCTTGCTCATTGATAGGAAGCAAAATATAGTGAAAATGGCCATACTTTCAAAATTGTTGCACAGATTTACTGAAATCCCAATCAAAATACCATTAGCACTACACAGTGCAACCTTGCCTCAAAAAAAAAAAAAAATAGGGCCAAGAGTTTGGCTCAGTGGCCTAAGAGCCTGCCTGGCAGGTACGAGGTTGTGAGTTTGATCACTGGTACCACAAAAAACAAAACAAAATGAAACAAAAAAAACATTAACAACCTAACAGAACTAGAGAAGATGTTCTTAAAATTTATTTGGAATCAAAATAGACCTACAGTAGCAAAAGCAATTTACAGCAACAAAAGCAAGGTAGGTGGCATTGCAATTTCTGAGTTGAAATTATACTACAAAGCTACTGTGATAAAAACAACATGGTACTGGCAAAAAAAGCAGACCTGAAAATCAATGGAACTGATTAGAAGATGCAAAAACAACTCTAAAGACACTCAGCAACCTTATCTTTGACAAAGAAACCAAACACATCCACTAAAAGATAGTCTGTTTAATAAATGGTGCTGAAAAAACTGGCTTTCTGCATGCCAAAGACTAAAACTAGACCCATGTCAACCATCATGCACTAAAATAAAATGGAATTGGATGGAAGACCTAAATATTAAAACAGAAAGAATAAATCTGCTAAAAGAGAGAATAGGTAGAACTCTTGAAGACATCGGTGTAGGCAAGGATTTCATAAACAAAACACAAATCACACTAGAATAATATGAAGAGTCAATAACTTGGATTTTATCCTTCCAAAAAGCTTTTGCACAACAAAAGAAACCAACAACAGAGTGAAAATGCAACCCACAGAGTGGGAAAAATATTCTAGTCAGTTGTCCTTCAAACAAAAGACATATCTAAAACATGTAAAGAACTAAAATAAATCAGATGCCTCAAATTTAAAGAACCAGTCTAAAAATGAGCATCTGAGATGAATATGTCCTTCTCAGATTAAGAAATACAAATATCAAATAAATATATGGAAAAAAGTTCCATATCACTGGTTATTAGAGAGATGCAAATTAAAACAATGCTGAGAGTTCATCTCACTCCAGAAAGAATGGTTATCATCAAGACATCAACCAATAACAAACGCTAGATGGACTTCTGGGAAAAAGGAATGCTTCTTCTCTGTTGGTGGGAGTGTACACTGATGCATCACTTGAGGAAATCAGTGTGGAGATTCCTCAAAAAACTAGGATTAGAGGTCCATTCAAACCAGTTAGTCCCCTTTTGAGTATCTTCCTGGAAGAAATAAAAGCATTGTACTACAGCAATATATATGAACCCATATTTATAGCAGCACAAATTTTAAATAGCTAAAATTTGGATATAACCCACATGCCCATCAACTGAGGAATAGATAAAGAAGATGTGATTTTGTATATAATGGACTAGTACTTGGCCATAAAGAAGGATAAATTTAAGGCATTTCTAGGTAAATGGATGCAATCTAGGACCATATTCTTAAGTGAAATAAATCAGACTCACTTGTGTAAACATCACATTGTTTCCCTGGTATGAGAAACTGAAAGAGTAAATAAAGGACTGAAATGTACATTAGATATTGTGAAATTGGATAAAATTGTTCAAAAGGAAAGAAGAACTATGCTGGGGGAAGGGATAAAGGAAAGAAGGGAAAAGAAAAAAGATTAAAAATGATAAAATGGAAACAAAACTTGGTAAATAAGCAGGGGAAGATGGGTTGCGGGGGGGAAAAAGAATTGGGAAAAATATGGAATCAAAATTTATCATGTGGGAGCACCTCCCACCCACCCCAGGGGATCTTCATCAGCAGCACCTCCTCCCCACCCAGGAGATCTCTACAGCTGGCAGATCATCACCAGTAACACCGCCCACCACACCCCAGAGACCTCTGAATCCTGTGGATTGTCACAGGCAGCACCTCCCCCACACCCCAGAGACCTCATAAACCCAGGGACCTTCAGCATCCTGTCCACCACCTGCACAACCCTGGTGGGCTGGTGGAAGCCTCAGCAACTCCTCACCCACACAGCAGACCTCAGCAGGGCTGCAACTGTGTGGTTAGTTACGCCTCAAAAAGGGGACCTCAGTGGGTCAGCAGGAGCAGCAATGAGCCCTCCCCTTCAGCTGTAGGACTTTAGAAGCCCATAAATAGTGTGAGTGAATCTTTCTTCTATATAGAGAACACCAGATGGGTTGAGGAGAGTGCTGACAAGGCCTCCCTTCAAGGAGAAACTTGAAAGGGCCATAAGAGAGCCCCAGTGACACAGTAGAGTCCTAGCTGAGGTGTACAATATAGTCAGGTAAATCTGGCAGTGTGGAATAGCCAAAAGCCACAGTAACAATAGGAGTTAAGGGTTGGCTTGCATCAATAGGCCTAGGATAGTCAGTCTAGAGAAAATGTAAAACTCACCCAACAGGACCTGCAGGAGGAATCCAGGTGACTGACCCTTCCTCTTCATTGTGGGACTCAGCAATTGGACAAGCATCACCCATAGAGTAGGACCCTAAGACACATACAACAGTCAGTTGAGACTAGTGGGATTGAAAGACCAAAATATTAGCCCAAGAGGTGAAAATGACAAGATGAAAAAGCAAAATGCGATCTCAAGTATCCAGTCCATCAGGAACAAGTGCAGGAGACACTGAAATAGAGGACATTAGAAGTCACACACCTGAAATTTCTGAAAAGATAGCAAGTGAAATAAAGAAACAAATCCATGAAGCTATGGAGGAAATCAGATTAGAAATAATCTCTCAGGTAAAGAAAGAAATGACAAGCTTAGTAAAGGAATTACTCAGCACGGCTAGAGAAGACATAGATTAAAAAGTACAGGAGAATGGGAAAATGATGGAAACCTTGAATGAGCAACTTGGGAAAGAAATAGAAGGCATGAAACAAATTCAAAGCGATATCCAAGAAATAAAAAAATCCATTCAAAGCGGGCAAAACTATTTGAATAAAGCTGGGGGTAGACTTTCAGACCTCGAAGACAGGATCACAGCTAGCAATCAAGAAAGGAAAGAACTTGTAAAAATAACAATTCAGCAGCTTCAAGATGATGCAAAGAGAAGCAATATAAGACTGATAGACACAAATAAAAAATGCAGGAGTCAACAAACTGACTTTAAAAAAACTGTTTGCAGAAGTAATAGTGGAAAATTTCCCAAACATGGGAAAAGAATCAGATATACAGATAAGTGAAGTATATAGAATGGAAAACAGTTATAACCAAAATAAATCTACACCCAGACTTATAATAAGAATCCCAGACATGCAGCATAAAAACAGAGTACTAAAAGATGTTAGAGAAAAGACACAACTCACCTATCAAGGAAAGCCCATTAGAATCATGGCAGACTTTTCAGCACAAACCCTCAAGTTAAGATGAACTTGGAGTGAAGTATTTCAAGCCCTGAAAGAAAACAACTTTCAACCCAGATTGACGTACCCTGCAAAATTTTTTTTTCAAAATTGATTGAGAAATAAGATACTTCTATGACAAAGAGCAACTGAAGAAATTCATGTCTACCAAGCCAATCCTAGAAAGAATACTGAAAGACATACTAGAAAGAGAAAAAAATGACTATAATTCCCAGAACAACAACAGAAAGAAACCACCAGGCAGGGCAAGCAATTAAATGAAGGGGAAAAGCAGGAAACCAACAACAGGAAAACAACATGACAAAGTTAAGCCAGTACATATCAGTTGTATCAATCAATGTAAATGGCCTCAATTCACCAACTAAAAGAAGTAGACTGACAGAATGGATTGAGAGACAGGATACAAGAATATGCTGTGTACATGAAACACATCTGACTCACAAGGAAACTCATTGACTAAAAGTCAAAGGATGGAAAAAAAATATTCCATGTGACAGGAACCCAGAAAAAAGTGGGTGTAGCTATTCTGGTTGCAGACAGTGTAAACTTCAAACCAAAAATGATCAAAAGAGATAAAGAAGGTCACTACATACTTGTTAGGGGAAAAATTCAAGAGGAAGAGCTCACAATCATAAATATATAGCACCCAATAGAGGAGCACCCAACTATGTAAGACAAATGCTAATAGACATGAAAAACCAAATATACAATAACACAATTGTAACAGGGGAACTTAATACACCATTGTCACAAAGATATAGATCAACTAGACAAAAAGTTGGCAAAGAACAGATTAGAAGATGCAAATACAACCACAAAGACACTCAGCCACTTTTTATTTGACGAAGGGGCTAATCATGTTCACTGGAAGAAAGATAGCCTCTTTAATTAATGGTGCTAGAAAAACTGGTCTTCCACATGCTGAAGACTGAAACTAGACCCATGTTTATCACCATGCACTAAACTAAAGGCAAAATGGATCAAAGATCTAAATATTAAAATGGAAACACTAAATCTACTAGAAAACAAGATAGGTACAAATCTTGAAGACATAGGGCTAGGCAAAGAGCTCATGAACAAAACGCAAACTGCATGGGAAGTACTTCAGAGAATCAACAGCCGGAATCTCCTTTTATTAAAAAGTTTTCACACTTCAAAAGAAATCACCAATAAAGTGAACTGAAAGTCCACAGAATAGGAAAGAATTTTAGCCAACTGTCCCTCAGATAAAGGACTTATATCCAGAATATATAAAGAATTGAAAAACATCAGGCACCCCAAAATCAAAGACCCAATCCAAAAATTGGTATCTGAGATGAACATGCACTACTCAGACGAAGAAATACAAATGGCAAATAAATACATGGAAAAATGCTCAACATCACTGGTCATTTGAGAAATGCAAATCTAAACAACACTGAGATTTCATCTCACTCCAGAAAGAATGGCTGCCATCAAGAAACCAACTAATAACAAATGCTGGTGGGTCTGTGGGGAAAAAGGAACACTTCTCCACTGTTGGTGGGAGTGTAGACTGTTGTGACCAGTGTGACAATCAGTATGGACATTGCTCAAAAAAACTAGGATTGGAAATCCCCTTCAACTCAGTGACTCCCCTTCTGGGTATTTTCCCAGAAAAACTGAAAATGTTGTGTCACAGGGATATGTGTGCACCCATGTTTATAGCAGCACAGTTTTTAATAGCTGAATCTTGGAAACAACCAAAATGTTCATCAACTGCAAAATAGATGAAAAAGATGTTATATTTTTATACAATGGAACATTACTCAGCTATAAAAAAGGATGATCTTGAGGCCATTATATGTAAATGGAGGCAATTTAAGACTATACTCATAAGTGAAATAAATCAGATTTACATTTGTAAATATTGTATGATCTCCCTAGTGTAAAAAATAAATAATAATAGTAATAATAAAAACTGAAAGAGTAATAAGATCCAAAATGTACAATAGATATTGTAATAAGGAAAGGGAAAGAAAGTGTCCAAAATTAAAGAACAGCTGGAATAGGGGAAAGGAGAAATGGAAGAAAGGAAAAGATTATATGTATGTAGGTTTGCACATACAGCTGTATGTATGTATAAGTGTGCAAGATAGATAACTATACTAGTAATTCTCTGTTAGTTCATCAAAAAGAATAGTTTGTGTTGTCATCGTTTGACTGTATGATCACTTTTTATGCCTACATCTTGTAATTTGAACAACTACTTCTAAGATAACAATATGTAATATATTAAGTAGTATTGATTTCTTACAATTTTTTTGAAATTCTGTATTATTTCTGCCCTTTTTTCTGTGTTGTTTTTTAAAATTATATATATATATATAATTGTATATATATATATATATATATATATATATATATATATATATATATCATGTGGGCCTGGGTTATAGCTCAGTGGCATAAGCAGCTGCCTGGCAAGTGAAAGGTCCTAAGTTTAATTCCAGGGTACCCCCTCCACCCAAAAATATATATCATGTACAAGTACAAATTCTTTATGATAAATGTGATCATTATGTATAGCTAAAATGTACCAATAAACTTAATTGTAAAGAAATCAGATCTGTAAATAAAGAATGCTGAAAAAAGAATAAATTAGGGGAAATAAAATCTTGTTTTTCTTATTCTTAATTGATATGAAAGTAGTTCTTAAAATTAATGCTAGTAATGACATATTGGATTATTGTAGCATATGATTAAATAAAATGAAAGACAATGTTGCAAGAGATGGGAGGGAGAAATTGGGAACACTATAAGTTACCAACACTGCGCATCTTTCTACATTATAGTGACAAGGGTAGACATAGGTTACTTTATAAGGTATGCTAAAAATTCTAGGTCAACCACTATCATCGTTTAAAAACTACTATTGTTTCTATGATTAGAGGAGAAATAAAATAAAATAACATAAAAATCTGTGAAGTATAAGGACAAAGTGTTGGTGGCCTTTGAGAAAAAACTATACTTGTTCTCATGGAAACATAGCCTTTTCAATAAATCAGTAGGATAGGGGGGAAATTTAAAGTTCTTATTTAGCAGCTCAGAAGAAAGAGCAGAAGAAAAATGCCAATCACATATTTTGGCAAATACAATAATGCTTTTAAATATTTAATTTTACATTAACTAGCTTTATTCTTACCTGTTAACAATGCTCATTCTTAATGGTTAAATACCTAAGACAGTAAGTGTACTTTTGTGTTGGTACTGAGATTTGAACATTGGGCCTTACTTATATCAAGAAAGTGTTCTCATGCTGTTACATTCCCAAGAAAGGCAGTAAAAATATTTTAATCTCCAGCCCTAAATTCCCCCTGTAGTCTAAACTTTTATACACAAGTGTATACTCTATACTGTCAAATCAATGCCATGTCTTAATCTCAAAAGAGCAAAAACTCTTTACAGTTGCAAGGTCAGAACCAAACCTATTTTCCCTGCATCCTTCTCATCTTGCTGCATTATTTCTGTACATATTCTTAATTCAACTCACAGAAATCATCCTACATTCTTCTTTTTCCTTTACTACAATCAGAAAGTAACCAACAAGTCATGATGCCTCTACCTTCAAAGTATATGGAGTCCATCCACTTTATTCCATGTCTCTCACTAGATCACTTAAAATCCAGCATACATCGTGAAGTGACCTCCCTGCTTCCCTCATAGCTTTCTCAACACAATATCTAGAGTGATCCTCGCTGCAAATGTAGACAATAATAATTTGACTTATACTCTAAGCAAGACTCTAATTCCTCTTCTTGATCTCCCAAACCTACAAAAGTCTACTCCAACTAAAATATCCACATTTTCTCCCCTATGACTCTCTCATCCTTATTCAATAAATGGCATACATAGCAATCATCCTCTTGGTTTTTTAATACTATGAGTCTTAACACTCTGAATGTATTATTGATTTATTACCATTCTTCCCAGCATCTTTTCTAAAGGCTAGCTTCTTAGGGAAGCCTTTTCCTACCTTTGAAACTGTGATACTGCTCCTCAGTCACCCTACATCTTGTAGTCCCTACCTTAATTTATTTTCACACATGTCAGGTCACTGTCTATAATTATCTTGTCTATTTTATCCAATTTTTATTATCTCCCTCTAATGAAAAACTAAGTTTCACAAAAGAGGATACTTGTCTCTCTTGTTTGTGTATCCCCAGGTCCAAAGACACTAGTAGACCTCAAAATACTTGTTTACAATTGAATAAAGTTCTCAGAAAGTCTGGAAACAGAAATGATGTCTGACATTATAGCTATCAAACATTTTTGAAAGTTCTTTCTATTGCTGTAAAGTACTAAATACATACAAAGCTTCAAGAATGTTAAAAGGATAAACAAAATTTAGTCAGGAAGTCATATATTATCTAAGATATTTATATTCATATGTAATTAGGAAATGTATAATATATAGTTATTATAAATACTTTATATTTAAAATTATAAATACATTATATCTAACATACAAGTATCAACAATTTTCATAAAAATGATTTAATTATTTGGGGGAAATACATTTATTTCACTCCTTAAAGCTAAATATGGTTTTGATGCATCAAGGATTTAAACATAAAAAAAATCACAAGAATGGGAAAGAATATGGAAGGATATTTTGAATCTCAAGATGAAGAAAGATTTATAATCATTTTTTAAAAGCCCAGGGATGTCACAAAGTGCAAGATTATTTGATTTAGCCACAGAAAATATTAAATTTCTGTTTATTAAAAGTAATACCATAAATCAAGACAATGAAATATTGTCAGTTTTTCAAATTCATAACTAGAAAATACTTAATATACTTAATAAACAAAATCTCATAAATTCACAAGAAAGATGGATCAAGTATATGAATTATTAGATTCATACAAATAGAAATGCAAACCACCAAGTTAGGGAAAAGCCTATCTATTATCACTAATAATTCAAAATTATTCTCATTTTTTAAATTGTTAAAGGTCGTTTTAATAATGATTAGTATTGATGAAAATGTACTGAAATGAGCATGCTCATGCAAAGCTGATGAAATTATACATTTATTAAATCATTTTTGGAAAAAAATTCAAAATCATATCCAAAGCCTTAACAGACCTCCCATTTTGACCTATTCTACTTCTTCTTCTTTTTTTAATCTAGGAGAACTGGAGAATGAGATTAGGTAGGTATGTTACAAAGTACTGAAGAACATTAAAAAATGAAGCATCTAAGTATTCCACAGTTGTGAGACTTTTTAAAAATAATGCTTCATCAATAGATGACTATTAGAATGAAACATATACAGAGAATTTTACAACATGGGCAAAGTAGGTCCAATGTAATATAAATGAAAAAATCTCTATCATATCTACTTACTATAAATTAATATAGGCTTGGTTAAGTTTTGGTAACAATTTTCCAAAACTTGTCATTTAAACAAGATTTTGTTTCTCATTCTCACTATGAGTGTAAATCATGTCAATAAAGGCTGTCTGCTCCTGGTAGACAATTTCAGAGCTATGCTGACCAAGGTTTCAGGTCAGTAAACAGAGGCTTCCACAATTATCTTTCCAAGAGGAGGAATCATGTATCAGCCCTTCCATCACTTCTGTTCATAGCTCACTTGCAGCCAGAACAAAAGATGCAACCAAATCTAGCTTTAAAGTGAAAAATGAATGACAATAATACTGTGCCCATATATCCCTGAAAACATGTTCCTCAAGTTTAAGTGCATTTAGAAAAGAATCTCTGATGATATTGTATAGATCTAATGGTGTGCAGTGGGTTTATAGGTATTCACTTGATGATTCTCTTTCATAACTTATGTATCTATCACTTATATCACATATTATATCTAAAAAGGCAATAAAGTAAAAATGTAAAAGTAATCCTAAGATTAAATCTGGAAGATGGAGTGTTTAAAGGCAGTCATTCTGTGCCCTAAAACCTTCTGGGTTATTTTGTAATACGTTATTCGAAAATTATTTTAAAATCACCACATTATATTTTGATACCTAAATATTTGAATAAAAAGGTTTTTATTTTTCATATAAAGTAATATTTAATCAAAGAAGAAATGTATTTGCATGTTCTCCTTTACTGAACTTAAATATTGTGATGTCAGTAATGTGATTATACAGGATGTGTGGCTTATAGTTCAATTTTTAAATTTTAAAATTTGGATCCATAAAGTAACTTTATTTTACTGCAACATGATTAGAACACTTTAAACCACACTTTTTATTGTATCAAGTTATATATATGTGCACACATTTATGGATAATCATATGATCAGATAGGAGTGCATCAAGCTTCAGAAGCAAACAAAAGACAAACAATATACACAGCCATTTTGCTTTCTCAGGAGAAATGAATCCGTGTCACAAAAATGCTTCTTACTGGTTGCTAACAATTAGTGAGCAGTTTTTTTGTTTGCTTATTGAGAGAGAAAATCAAGGGTGAAATCGCACATCAATTCCAGGGATCTGTACTCTAGTCACACATTAATAGCTAATAAAGTTGAGGTCACTTCTCTGAATAGTGGTGTCAGCCTGGTCTCAGGAAGTAACTACAAAGGGACCCACATACTCCTTTCATCAGTCCATCCTGGCTAGGGTGTGTCCCTAACTGGTTCTCTGTTTTAAATAGTCAGATTCATGCTTTTTTCCTGTGTAATCATATTTTCCTAACAACCCACTTCTACTGAGTCATTGTTTATACTTTCTGACTCATATCTCTATTCTCTGGAATTATTATGCTACTTTATTTATTATTTTTGAAAAGTCAGAAGTATATTCTTGATCTTCAAACACCAAGCAAAATTCTTAGAGTCACCTGCTTGAGGCACATGATTTTTAATGCTATACTATTTGAACCCATTCATTCACTCAGTTTTTCATCTCTTCAATTATTTACTCATTTGACAAACATTTATGGAACATATGTATGCCAGGTATCACGTTAGGTTTTGAAGACCTGATAAAAGAGACCTTCTTCACTTTTCTGTAGTAGTAATAGCAATATAATTATGGCAAAATGTGAAATATTATTATTAAATAAATATTATTGTAGCTATTTTTGTAGATCAAGAAGACAGTGATAACCTTTCTTTAGAGAGATTAGAAAAGACTTTATGGAATTGATAATTTATCTGGATTTCACTTCATGAACTTGGAAGGAAAGGAAAATTCCTTTGCAAAGCAGAAATAACGCATTTAAATATGTGAAAACAAAAACCTGCATGCATCAAGACTTTAATATACACTAGTATGGAAACAAAATAAAATATACTACTATGGAGAGAAAGTAATTTTTAAAAGAAAAACCCTTCGAATATGAGGCTAGGGGAAGAGATAACTGAATTTTCTTTAAATTAGGAGAAATGTATATTTAGAGTAGTTTTACTTGATATTTTCATTTTTATTGGAAAAGCAAGATTGTGCCTAAATTCAGGTTTATGTATTATTACAAGAGATTTGAAAATTGTTTTAAAAACACGGAATTCTTTTATGGAATTTAATTTGGAAATATAAGCTAAAAGAAGACTAAAAAACCAAACAAGGATATTATGGTAGTTCTGGGAGAAGAAATGAAACTGAGATAGTGATGATAGACAAAATGTATAGGGACAAATTTAGAAAATAAAATGTAGTTGTTCAACTGGACATGTTGCCCCACACCTGTGATCCCTGTTTTGTAAAGCAGAGGCAAAAGGATCACAAGTTCCAAGTCAGCCTGGAAACCTAATCAAAATTTTATCTCAAAATAAAAAGTAAAATGGGCCAGGGATATACCTCAGTGGTAGAGAAACCCTGGATTCTATCTCAGTACTGTGTAATTGCATAATGTTCAAATGTGGGAAATGAATACAATACAGATTTAGTGATTCTCCTTAATTCTCCAGATTTGATAATCAAATGGACTTTTGGGGTCAATAATCTTGAGAGAAAACATAGAAAGTTTGGAAGTCAATGAGGGGGAGTTAATGAAGATACAAGATGGTGACTAAATGGAATTCTGTTAGATTATTTTACGGTAATCATTTTTAACCCACTTACATGAACCAAAAAAAAAAAACATTAAGATTATTAACTACTGAACTACTTGAGTGTAGGATATACAATAGAAGAAATGAAAAGGAAAAGAAAGTGCCGTCTTATTATTAACTCTCTAATCTCTCAGTTATTGCCTCAAGGTAGTATAGCTTCATTATCTGGCCTCTTTGTGGTCATATGGCCAAGCCAAATTAGGTTTGAGACAGCAGCAGATTTTAAGTAACAGAATTGGAAGGGTAATAAGGAGGAAAGCAAGCAACCTCACTTGGAGTTGCTTCATTGATGTTCCGTCATTTTATCCTTTGTATGAACAATTGTTAAATCAATTTAACTAACCTAGATGTTCCTTCTCAGTGCCAGGTAGTCTGGCCCACCATTTATTTACGACTTACTAGAATACCGCCTATTTATGATCCTCTTTTTTTTTTTTTTTTTTTTTTTGGATTAGGACAAGAGAAGATCGGATGTCATCCTGGGCATGGAAAATTTATTGAAGAATATGATTATTATTACATTACTGTCTTAGCTACCCTTTACCCATTCCTGAGACAAAATACCTGACGCCCAAAATTAGGGTAGGAAAGGTTTATTTCTTACAGTTTCTTGGGAGTTTCAGTCTAAACTTAGTTGGCTCCAAGGCAGCATGGCGTGGTGGCGTGCTGGTGAGAGAGAGGGCGGAAGCACAAGAGGAAGACCCACCTTCCCTTACACTGTATCTCAGCTCCACCCCTGGGCAGGTGCAGCACTCACATCACCAATCCTGGTGCTAAACAACAAACCGAACACAAGCAAGCCCCAGACTTAGCCCCATCAAAAGTATATGAGGACTTGGGGGGACATAGTATATCACCCAATACAATTGCCTTGGAAAAAGAAGTTGGAGTCACATAAAACACATTTTGATTTATAGTATACTGCTTTGAAAGAGTGGTACATTGTATATGATTCACAAGACTTATACACAGAGAAAAAAGTGAAATCTAATGTTAGTAAAATTGTCTTCATGAGAAAGGAAAAGAAATTACACTGTTAAGTAATTCTACTATTTAGGGTAGGTCTTAGAAGAAAATAAACAAAAGAAAAGTTGGCCTTCATTTCTCTGTTGAAATCCAATATGTGGAAGTACATATAGTCATCACTTGAGAAACAGTGCCTTGAGGGAAATGTTTCAATTAATATTGGAAGGTGAAGGAAATTTTCACAGAAAGCATTCAGTACTGATGCTCCCAAATCACTTCTGGAGGCAAGGTTGTCAAATTGCAGGAGAGTAGGTTGGTAGGTCTCATGTGTTGGAGCGTGTTCAAATACCTAAGGATCCCACCCGACTCCTATTAATCATTATTACTCCAAATTAACCTATGAACTCTTTTTAAATATTTGCAGTAGAGTGTTCTTACTTCAGGTTCAGGAAATCTTTTTGACTGAGGAATGTATGAGAGAATAGCCTAAGATTTTAAATCATATTTATGAAATTCCACAAAGCCGTTTTTCACTGATAGCCTCTTGTCCACTAATGCAATCATAACTGCATTTAACAACTCTGTTCTTTTAAAAATAAATTTATTAAGCTGTAATTCACATAGGATATATTTAATCACTTAAAATATACAAGTCAAAGGTCAATGATATAATCTCAGAATTGTGAAACCATCTGTCCAGTTACTTTTCTCTCCTTGTTGAGATGAAACACTTGATGCCCAAAGTGGAGCAAGGAAAGGTTTATTTAGCTTACGGTTTTTTGGAGGTTTCAGTCCATACTCAGCTGACTCCAAAGCAGAATGGCATGACTGAGGGGCAACCATTCATAGCAGCTGCAAATGACAAGAGAGAAAGTACAAAAGAGGGAATATCCCCCTTCGTTGATTCCCCTATATTGTATGCCAGTTACACATTCCTGGGCAGGTGCAGCACTCACACCACCAGTCCTAGTGCTAGACAACAAACCAATCACAAACACTAGATTCAGCCACCTCCATAACTGCATGAGTTTTGGGGGGCAACCTAGACACAAACCTTAACACCATTTACACAATTGATTTTTAGAACATTTTCACCTCTCCAAGAGGAAGCTGCATATTCATTAGGAGTCACTCACTGTTTCCCCTAACCCTAACTCACCTGCCCTGCACAACTACTCACATTTCTATCTCTCCATATTTGCATATGCTGGAAATTATATTTAAATGGAATCATATAACATATATTCTTATGTATCTGGCTTGTTTCACTTATCATGTTTTTCAGATTTGTCCATATTATATATTTTATTAATACTTAATTTCTTTTGAGGGGTCATACTACCTTAGTAGATTGTGTATTAGTTTTCCAGCATTGCCATTAAAAAGAACTACAACCTGGTAACTTAAAATAGCAAGAATTTAATAATAATTTGATACATTTTTATAGTACAGCCTTCCTCCCTAATTCAAGTTTTCTGCTTTTTCAGACAGAACTTGGTCTCTTGTCAAGTGTAACAATCTATTATATTTTCATGACTTAGTTAAGAATGTTATCTAAAGCCAGTTATCTAATGCATTGGGTGATACAGCACTGTCAACTCAGAAAAATTTATTTTGGATTGCAGAATGGATAGGGTGTTGATGAGCCATTGAGAACCAGGTGACACCAAATATAGAGATTAAAAACCAACAGCAATGGTGGTCAGCATTTATCCTAAAACTACAATTATTTTATTGCCACTGAAAATCATGCTACTCTGTTTAACTGTCAGTGATGACTCAGTAATAGTGTACTACGTAGATATTCATAAAATCTTTTAAGAATTTAACTAAAGGAAGCATTATTTTCATCATTCATCAAAAGCAAACAATTACAATAAACATAACAATGATAATCTAAAACAGTGGTTTTCTAAAATTTCTTTCATAGGTCTAAAACAGCTTCAAGGTTTTTGGCTTTATTTGTTTGATGAATACTTGAGTCCTTTTGTGTACTGTGCACTGTGTTGGGCTTTATTAAGGAACAATCTTGTTCACAACTGACAACTCAGAGCCTATACAAATTCAACTTCAATGTATCTCAAAACTTTTCTGCTGCCTTGCCAATCTGGGCTCAACATTTCAGTCTGCTTAGCTTAGTTTAGCCTGAAGTACTCAAGCCACAGATATGCAGATACGATAATTTATTCGTATCTGGAAACTGCCATAAGGAAGTGACATGATATTAATAGAACCTTTCATCCATAATTTTAGAGTGTGGAACTTTGGAATCTCTAAGCTGAGAAAAGCCTTTCAGAAAAAGAGCACAAGGTTGGTGGTCAGGCTGGACTTGAAAATCCATGAGTCAGACCAAAAGAACGAGGGAACTTATGTATTTTGAAAGCAGTTTTCTAAACAACGCTCAGAATATCATCCTCAAGACCCATCCTGTTTAAAATACTGGAATGGTTTTCCACTTCCATTTGGTTTAATTCTAAATTATTTTATGCAACTCTTAAAGGCCGTGTTTTTCTCAGGAACAGAATCTGATTTGCCTCTGAGCCAGTTTTCTGGTATTCGCCCTCCCTGAAGTATGCTTCCATATTTACTCACTTGGGCAACGCCTCCTGATCTTTCAGGTCTTAATGTAGCCTTCCCTAAAAAAGGATCCTATGAACTTTCCCATACCAGAAAATGTGTTAGTACATTTCTTTTGATGTTGTGAAAGAATCATGCATTTTTCCTACCCTAGTGTAGCAATTTAATATTATTGTCCCCTTATTTGTTTCTAATGTAGGGGTATGCATAGCTTATTGTCCAAAATGAAATATTTTTGAAATCAAAAAGGGAAAATTTTGAGTATAATTTTGTACATTTTAAAAATAGGTATTTCCTGACTAAGGGAACTGAGATCTATAAAAATTCTATGAAATATTTTAAAACAAAATGTTTCCTTAAGAAACAACATATTTGTAATCATTAAAATACAAATATAACTGTATGTATATGTAAGTGTGCAAGATAGATAACTACACTACTAATTCTCTGTTAGTTCATCAGAAAGAATAGTTTGTGCTGTCATTATTTGATTGTCTGATCATTTTTATGCCTAGATCTTGTAACGTGAACAACTACTTCTAAGATAACAATATGCAATATATTAATTAATGTTGACTTTCTACTTTTTTTTGAAATTCTGTATTATTTCTACCTTTTTTCTGTTTTGCTCTTTAAAATAAAAAACCCAAAATCTTTGTATAATTATGTAAAATATTAAAACTTATGTGCAGAATAATTATTATTCTTATATTTTCCCATAGTTTAACAGATTGTTAGTCTCACATGTAATAATGTTTTCTTTTCCTTCTGGAGAAAATATTTTTGAAATAAATCATATTTCTTCCAACTTTTTCACGAAACTTCTGACAAGTCTCAGAATTGTGTTTCATATACTTGATTGGTCTTTATAAGGCACAGTATTTTTAACTGAAAAAATACTCTCCTTACATATACTAATGTACCTGATAATTTCAACAAACTTTTTGCTTAATATGGCATATATTCCATTTGAAATTTTTCCTTTGATATTAAAATGCACACATACTTTTGTTCAAATCTATAAAAGTTCCTATCATTTTGCTTCCACTTAGTATACTTTGCAACATGTATTTTATTAGGTAAGTCACTGCAGACATTGCATCAATTTATGATTACTCATATCATCTTCAATGCACTTTCAATTGCATGTCTTTCTAGTATATAAGCTAACACATAGTATCAGGAACTTTATTAAAATATACCCCACAAGTTGCAACATTCTGGAGTCCAATACTAGAATTTCAAAAATTTAAACAGTTTTCATTGTTTGGGTTGTCATGTAAATGGCTCAATTTCTATTTTCCCCACATATGGATCAATTTCAATGTCTTCCTGTTTGCAAGCTTTACTTTCAAGAATTTCAAATTGATAAAACCTCTTAAACTACAGATTTTAACATCATAGCTGAAGTACTTTGATAAAAGTTGAATTATATAGTAAGTCTTCTAATTCTCAAAGCTAAGTCTAATTAACAATGGCTACCATGAGAGAACTAGAGTCTCCATGATTCAGGGTGTGTTTGTGAAGAAAATCAGCCTTGACAACTAAGTTTCTATTATAATTAATAAGATTTTAATTATGAATAATGTGTGGACACAACTTCCTCGGATAATTCTGCTTCAAAAAGTAAGTAGGATTATAGTTTTCATCCCGCATCCTATACTTCTCTAACTCTGTATTCATGCTATCATGGAGAAAACAATGATCTTCAGGTTGAACTTTTAAACCAATTTATATATCATTCACAAGTGTCCAGAAGTGAACTTCGAAAAGTTTTACTTTGAGCTCATAACTTAGAAGAAAACTCAATCTATGACTGAAATTAGTTGAGTTTCTATTTGATGTATTCAACAATAATGAAATTCTTTAACTGCTAGTTTATCTGCTAATGGAACTAATGCATCACAAGCATTTGTCCATATCTTTTGCATGCACAAGAATCCTTGAAACCAGTAAAAGTAAATTACTTTAAAAGGGCAATTATTTGATCTTAACGAAATATCAGCTTTCAAAAGTGAAATGTATACATACACATTATGAAACTGAACAAAACATTTCACCACCTTGGTGTATAGTCTTTTAAAGATAAGTGCTAGTCTTTGAAGTAGTTACCAGTAGTTTTTAAAGTGCATTCTTACATAATTTTCACAGTACCAGTTTTACAGAGATGTGATCATGTCTACCTTTATCACAGGGTGAGTCCCCTGAAAAGTTGATTGTGAAACAGACATTATTGCCTAGAATATTTTTTAAACACAATAAAGTTGTTTTATTAGTCAAAAAATTGTACACCACCCATGTATTTAATATAATATTATACATCATAAATTGATTAAAGTTAAAGTGATCTCCAATTGGAAATGGAGTTTTCAAAAATGCAATTAATATTTTCAAGTTGTATGTTTCACTGAACATATAAAGAAAATGATTTGTTTCCATCATTGTTGAAAGATTATCTAGTCCTTTCATGTATAAAATAGAAGTAAGAAAATACACCCTGGAAATCCAGAATATTTTTAAGGTGTATTATTTGAATTACAAAGCAGTTTTAAATCTACTATTCTATCTCAAATTTTAATAATTTTAGTCTGTGAAACAAACTGAAACACATAACAGCAAGAAGAACACACAAATATTATTACATGCCTAAGCACAAGGGGCACGCACATACTGTATGAGACTCTAAGAAAAGTGAGATGGCTGAAAATTACATGGGACTCAACAAAGGGATTAGGACTTGGGTTTTAATGGCATGATACAGCTATGGAAGGTAGTTGTAGAAGTCTTAACTGCACAGATGAGGTCTCCCAGGTTACAGTTTCTAGTGGCCATCTCTTTTCTGGGCCAGAGATCAGGTCTCAAAACTTGTCTTCCTGTGAAATATTTTTTTGGGGTAGAAAGTGGTGCATCAGATAGATCTTGTCTACACCATTTGTTTACATCATTCATTTAGATGGATGTGTTTCTTTTTCTGAAAGAACAATTCTTCAAAGTCATTCTTGTGTCTGTTGAGGTCTGTAACTTTCCTGAATAATCAACCTAAAATATATCATATTTTTTCACAGTCCCATACATGCAAAGGACACAGTAAAAATTTCACATGTAAAACTGGACTCTAGGAGAAACTAGGCTTTGACCAACTTCAGTGAAAAATACAGTCAAACCTCATAGGAGTTCAGTTTGGTTGAAGTTTGTCTCAGATTGTGGGAGAAAGCCATTTTCTAGATGCCTTCCTTAATCAGTCACTGGGTATAGGGCTGCCAGGGAAGATGGATATGATGGATACTTGGGATATGATGGATTTCTCCAGCTCAAAGAAACAGTATCTGACAAGGGCTGGCAGTTGAAGACTGACTCTTGGAAGTACTTCCAGCTACTGGACAAACAAGTCCTTTATTGCTACAGGGTTCAGGGCAACACATCATAGTATCTATGAGTCACTCTCTGCATATCATTAATTCTTTAGCTTTCAGTAAAATTTAGAAATCTTTAAATATTTTTGCTTCTCTTTATTTTATTTGTAAATGTTTTCAGTATATAATAATGAACACTCATCATGGGAAGTTAGTTTGTGTATATAACACATCTTAATTATTTTATTTCATTCCCTTCTCCTACTACTCTCTCTTCCCTCCATCTCTCAGTTCCCTTCCATTTACTTCTCTTAATTAAAAGAGAAGAAAATTCTAACTAAAATCTTGTCTTATGTTGACCATTAGGTGGAAGTGTAATTTGGAACAAACTCATTCATTATTCTAATGCCCATTTTTCCTCACATAAAGTTAAAGAGGCTATGTTTGATCTCTACCAGTTTTTCAAATTCTAATACCTATAAATATAGGTGTGTTTTTGAGTTTGTGTTGTTTAGCCTTCTTAAAGTGAAGTGGAGAAGTCATATCAACTCAAAGCACATTGTTAAATAATGACCTTGTATAATTTTCCACAAAATTAGAACAGATTGTCACAGGCATTGCAAGAGTTTTCTATTGTTACATAGTAAACCAACATAAACTTAGCAACTCAATACATGCTATCTGTCCATTTGTTATCTCACAGCTCTATAGGTCAGAAGTACAAATGAGAAGGTGGGACAAGATGGTGGAATGGTAAATAGCAGGGTAAGATGGTATGAAAGATACCATCCTGATGATGGAATATAGCAACATGGGGAAGACAAGAAGGAGGGAGGTGGGTCCTCTGGACCCAGGAAGAATCTAAGGCGAGAATTGAAGCTCACAGAAAGAGTAAAAAGAAATATTCAAATAAGAAGGCAGTGGCTGGTGGCACCTCTGCCCACAGCTGGACCCACTCTGTGAAAGGAGTTACTGGAACCCGGGGACGCACCATCAAAGTCCACTAGTGGTGGCAGCAGTGACCCTGAAGACCTCTGCCCAGAGACGCAGCATTGGAGGGGAGTGGCAGTGGACAGAGGAGGCAGACCTGGAGAACTAAACTGGCTGACAGTGAGTGCAGCAAATCCCAAACCCCCACGAGGGAGAACAAGGGACTGGCAACCATTTTGGGGCCAGAGCTGCCCCTAGTTGGGCACAGTCCCATGGGAATTGCTCCGAACAAGCCCCACAGGGCCCCAGCAGGTGACTGGTTTGGTCTGGAGACCACGGTTCCATGTGCACCCTAGAAGTGATAGTGAAAGATTCGCAGATAACCGGCCCAAGTTCCCAGGCAGTGGCCCCACCACCACGCCCTGTGCCAGACATCAGGGAGCTGAGGTGGGCTGGGGAAAGACAGTGGACAGTGCTGTAACAGCACACATATTTGTCCAGAACAACCCAGGAATATGTCAAGACAAAGAAGCAAAACACAGTCTCTGGCCTCCAATCCAAGCAGAACAAATCCAGGAGAAGCAAATGCAGAAGAGGTTGGGAGTCCCACAACCAAAGTCTCTGAGGTGATGACAACTAAAGTAAAGAAACAACTTCATGAGGCTATAAAAGAAATTAGAACAGAAATACTAACTCAACTAAAATAAGAAATGAAAAACATAATAAAAGATCTTCTAGGCAACTCTAAAGGAGACATAGATGAAAAAATGGAGCATAGGAAAATGAGGGAAACCTGGAATGAACAATACAAAAAAGATTTAGAATACATAAAACAGATACAAAGAGATTACCAGGAAATCAAAAACTCCAATGAAAGTTGGCAAAACCACCTGAAGGAAAATAAAGATAGACTTTCAGACTTTGAAGTCAGGTTTGCAGCTTGTGATTGTGAAAGAAAAGATCTCTTAAAAATAGCAAGAAACCTGGAAGTAACAATACAACAGGTGCAAAACAACTCAAAGAAACATAACTTAAGAAGAAAAGGTGTGAGTGAAAAAGCAGGGGTCAATATGAATCAAATTAAAAGCCTATTTACAGAAATAATTTCAGAAAACTTTCCAAGCATGGGAACAGAAAGTGACGTTCAGGTAAGTGAAGTACATAGAACTCCAGCTAAACATAACCAAAATATACCTACACCCAGACATATAATAATCAAGATCCCAGAAATTCAACACAAAAACAGAATATTAAAAGCTATTAGAGAAAAAAAACAGATCACCTACAAAGGAAAGCCCATTGGAATCAAGACAGACTTCTCAACACAAACCATCGGGTCAAGAAGAGCTTGGAGTGAAGGATTTCAAGCCTTGAAAGAAAACAATTTCCAACTCAGTTTGATGTACCCCGCAAAACTATCTTTCGAAATCAATGGAGAAACAAGGTACCTCCACGACAAAGAACAACTAAAGGAATTTATGACAACCAAGCCAACCCTACAAAGAATACTGAAGGACATTTTAGAGAGAGGTAAAAAAGTCCACAGTTCCAGAAACATCGGCAGAGGGATATCACCGAGCAGGGCAGACAATTGAATAATCTATCATCAGAATTTGAGTCCAGTATAGTTTTCAATGAGCTGTTTAGTTTGATCTTATCCTATCTTGACTTGCCTAGTTTTATTATATATGATGATATAGCTATTTCAAAGATAACAAGATAAATTAGGGTAGGCTTTATTGATATTTGATCACCTTGTTTTGAAACCCAATATTGCTTTCATTGTTCTGCTTTGAGTGATTTTAACCTATTTTGGTTTGTTTGATTGTATTATAACAGATGATATAGGCAACTGCTTAGAAGATATTATGAGGCATAGAAATCAACGTTGTATTACTATGAATTGCTTCCATTGTTTTATTTGTTATTGGTTTTATTCTGTACTATTTTGTTTGATTGTATTAGGCCCAATGGTATGGGCAGTTATTTTGAAGATAACAAGAGGTATTACAAGGGGAAAGGAGGAAAGAAGGAAGGGAAAAGGAAAAAGACATAGATTTATATGAGGTATACAGAAGATGGTTAAAATGACTATACTACTATATGCATTAACTATTGAGAGAGAACAGTTGACACTCATATGATTAGATCAATTTTACATGTCTATATCTCTCAATCTGAGCAATCCCTTTGAAGGTAATGATATACAATGTTACAACGACTGTCAAATTTCAATCATCTCATTTTGTATAATGTTACAGTATCAGATTTGTTGTTATTGTTTGTTCATCCCTTTAGCTTTTTGTTTCTCTTTTCTGTGACCATTGCTTTTTTTTTTTTTTTTTTTTTTTTTTTTTTTTGCGGCACCGGGGATTGAACTCACAACCTTGCGCCTGCCAGGGCAGGTGCTTAAGCCACTAAGCCAAACTCCCATCCCTGGTTTTTTGAAGCAGGGTCACACTGTGTAGCTCAGACCGGCCTTGCACTTGCGTTGTAGCCCAAGCCGGCCTCGAACTCACAACGCTCTGCCTACCTCAGCCTCCCAAGTGCTGGGATTAAAGGTGTGCACCACCACGCCCGGCTCATTGCTTTATTTTTTATTGGTTTCATTCTGAACTCTTTTGTTGGATTACATTAGCCCTGATGATATGGGCAGTTATTTTAAAGACAACAAGAGGTATTCTAAGGGAAAAGGAGGAAAGAAGGAAGAAAAAAGGAAAAAGACATAAATTTATAAATAGGTATACATAGGATAGTTAAAATGACTATATTACTAAATGCATTAGCTATTGAAAAAGAACAGTTAATTCTCATATGATTAGAACAATTTTACATGTCTTTATCTGTTAATCTGAACAACGCCTTTGAAGGCAATATTGCATAACAATGCAATATTACAACTACTGTCAAATTCCAATCATCTCATTTTGTAAACCTATAATGTTATCGTATCAGATTTGTTGTTGTTTGTTTGTCTCTTCTGCTTTTTGTCTCTTTTCTGTGTCCATGTTCTCTTAAATAAAATAAAAAAAGTACAAATGACTCAGTTGTCTGATCAACTTCTTATATTGAAATTGATGCATCAGCTGGGTGCTCATTTGGCACGTGAGGTTTCCTTTCAAAGTCATTCAAATCGTTGATAGAATTCAGTTCTTTGCAGTTGTAGTGCTGAGATGCTCAGATCCTAGATGTAACTTCCTTTCATTGTAATTCACCTATAATTATTTGCTTCCTTCTTCAAGGCTACAGGGAGTTCATCTCTGACTCTTCACATTTTCTTACTCTATACCCTTCTAAAGAGCTTACCTGAGTAGATTAAACCTCATTAGAAAATTCTAATCTGATTAATTCAATTGGTTTAGGAATTTAAATTAAATTTTAAAATATCAGATTTCATGTAATAAAGGTATTCAAGAGAATAGCATTATGCATTATGCACCATGAAGCAAAACTCTCAGGGATGTTTTTACAATTTTCTCTCCCAAATGGAAAAACTTGAGTGGTAAAGATATTCCTACAGTTAAAAAACAGTTGGTCAATGTGCTTTCGTATATTGACTCTCATAAAGGAAGGACCTTGTGATTGAACATGATTTATCTGAAATTAAGACAGAAAAAATTTATCAATAGTTCCACTTGACAAGAACAAGCCATGGTATTTTGCTGTGCTGAGTGTAGTCACAGAGCTCTAAAATGAAAGACAAGGGAAATTTTGAAATTCAAAATTATCAGTCTTGTAACTGCCAGCATTTTTCATCATATTTCCTGGAATCATGTTCATTCCTTAGAAGTGCCTTTTTCTTACCATGAGACCTAATGAAATTGAGTTTCTCATGGACTTTGCAACTGCCGCTTTTATAATCCTGTCCTGATACTGGTTCTTGGCTTATTTGCTCTGGCATTAAGGAGATGTGAGTTTTTTCAGAGTTGCAGTCAAAACTTTCTCATTTGTTTTTCATTACTAGAAGTGAAATATCATAGCCTTTAGCTCTTTCTTGCACAAGCTCTGTAGGGCAGTTATAAGTTCAATACATACATAATTTTAAACACCATTATTGTTTCTATAAGAACTAACTATCCGGCCATTTTATCCCTCAGTAGTTTGCCTTCCACCCTCATTATCCCATATTTTCATCAGTGGTAGGCAGAGTATTTGTGCTGCTAATGCATGACGTAGTTTATCACTCTCCTACTCGCAGAGAGAAGGCTCTCTGCACACCTCCAGTGTGAGAGCAACACAAATCCACAATCTTATTTTGAATACCTTCTTCATGGATCTACAAATACTACCAATTATCAGTTGATAACTCTAAAACATGTGGTTCTTTTGGTAACTTGAATATAAATGTATTGTATTGGGTGATAATGCAGTGTACCCCCAAGTCCTCATATAATTTTGATGGGGCTGAGTTAATGGTTTGCTATTGGTTTTGTTGATCGACAATGTGAGCGCTGTGCCTGCCCAGGGGTGGAGCTGACATACAGCGTAAGGGAAGGTGGGTCTTCCTCTTCCGTGTTTCCATCTCCTTCTCTCTCTCTCGCCAGCAGCTTGCAGCTTGCAGCCGCATGAACAGCAGGCCCGCCATGCCACGCTATCTTGGAGCCAACTTACAGACTGAAACTCCAGAGAAACTGTAAGAATAAACCTTTCCTTCCCTAACTTTGGGTGTCAGGTATTTTGTCTCGGCAACGAGTGAAAAGCGACTAAGACATGTATTTTTATATAAATTATTTTTTGTATAAAATTCAGGGCAGGATTTATTGACTATAATAAGAAATCACGCAGAACTCTGGGGTCAATAAAAGCTACATATATCAATTACTAACAATAAGCTCAATGGCCAAGGGAAAGAGAATTTATTAGAACTCAAAGATATGTTTAAAAAAATTTTCTCAATGGGAACAATAGAAAGATGGGAAAAAAAGAAATCTCAATGTAACTCTTCATCTCTACAGGAGTAAGAAAAGCCTAGCAGATTAGGAAAGCACAGTTGTGAGTGTGTCTGTGGAAGACTGACATGAAGGCCAGCAAACTGAGAAGGGAAGACACACCCCAGCTGTGGGTGACACTAACCAGTAGGCTTGCAGCTTAGATGGCATCAAAAAGAAAGGAAGAAGGAAGTGTACCCATTTTATAGAACTCTAATCTTCCTCAGTTGTTGTGCCTTTTTGTTTTTTTTTTTTTTTTGCCTCTGCCTTTAGACATCAGTCTGCATTTCTCCATTTTTTTCCCAACCTTCCAACACACACTAACACTGATAATTCTCTAGGGAGCTTCCATAGCCTCAACCTTGAACTGATACTTCATCCTTGACCACTTTTTTTTCCTGTAGGTTCCAGCTTCTTGGATTGAGAAGCTACTTGGTTCTTTGGCTCTCCAATACATCAACAGCAACTGTGAACTCTTTTGTCTATGATCCAGCAAGACTACCTGATAACTCCCCTTTCATTATTTTGCATATATTTACTATCAATTCTGTTGCTCTAGAGAACACTAATTAATACAAATTTTGATACTATGATGAACTCTTTGCTGTGACTATTCATGATCGTGTAGTTCAGAAGCCTTTGGAAGTGATTCGTGGAGAAGTTTGGGACAGGTTCGGAGATGTAGGCTACAGAGGCCCTAGAATGTTGTAAGCAGAGCTTAATGGGGAATTTTACTTAGACTTTAGAAGATCAGAATGGTGATAGGCATGAAGATAGTAAAGGTGATGATTAGGAGGTTTCAGTTGAGAACAAGAACCCTAATTAGAAATTAGACTACAGGCCATGTGTGCTACACAGAGTTTGTCTAAATTTTTCCCATGTCTGAGACTTTACAGGAGACTGAGATTAATGGCAGTGGGCTAATTGCTCTGGCAGACAAAATGTCAAGGCAGTCCTACATTTAGGTTGTGGTACAGGTCTTGCTGGATGCCTTTAGCTATATTTATAGTACAAATTGGAAGGGGGAAAAAATAGAGCTTAAAGATGTGAAAAGTTTGCTGTTTCAACAGAAAGAAAGTGCCAAAAAAACTGAAGCCAAGGAGAACAGAGTTGCTAAAAAGATTAACATTAAAAAGAACTCAAGTTCTTTTTACAAAAGATGATGTGAAGGCATCCTTCAGGAATTGGCCAGACCTCACCCTGTCCAAGCTCAAGGATGAAAAAAGACTTTGAAAGACTTTGTTTTGAAAAGCGAACCCCAGGTACCCTGCTCATTCAGGGCCTCCTGGGGAAGTTCTCCTCGAGAGATCACCGCAGCCATGGTCCAAGGGGCTTCTACTCAAGCGCAAGACAGACTTTGATGCTGGTATGGTGCTGGTTTCCAAGTATTTAGAGTTTGTGAGATCATGGAGACTTCCACCAAGATTTCAGTTTTGTCTGCCTTGGAGGACAGACAAAACTGTATGATAAGGTCAGAGTCACTGATAAAAGCCCCTAAGGGTGATGTGTGAAGTGATGCTGAATTTGCATTAGAGACCCCAGAATGTTAGAGATGACATGAATGTGGAACAGCTGCTGATAAAAACCAAAAGCAGTGAGCAGAGCTTCCCAAGAGAGATGTTATGTGGACTGTAATCAGCAAGGACACGGAGTGCTCACATCTCACCACAGCCTGCTTGGGTGCTGGGCATGTAGTTATAGGATTTACTTTTTTTCTCCTGGATTTTGGCTTGATGTAGTCTGATTTCTTTCTGTTCTCCTATTCCTCCATTTTGGAATGGGAATATTTACCTTGTGCCATGGTATATTGGAGATATTTAACTTTCTTAATTTTATAGAGGCCTTGTACTAAGAGTTTGTTTGTTCATCACAGGGAACTTTGGACTTGGACTTTTCAGCTAAAACTATTAAAACTTTGATGATTTTTAGAGATGAACTAGATACATTTTATATAATAAGATAAACATGAGTTTTTAGTGGACCAGGGAGAAAATGTTATGAATTAGACCTGAAATACTCTCTCTAAATTTCATGTGTTCAGACGTAGACCTTGTTGAAGGTGGCAGGTCACTGAGCAGGACTGGAAGGGTGTATTTCTGGTTTAAGAACTACACCCTTCCATGACTTTTTGCCATGCCATTTCTTCACTGGATCTACCAACCATGGACTAAGACTTCTAAAATCATGAATCAAAATAAATCTCTCCTCCTTTAAGTTTTAGAAAAGACTTGAGTCCCAGTAATGGGCAAGAGACCAACAAACCCAGTATCCTGACATCTCTTTCCTTTTGTGTTCTTAATCTCCTGTTAGAACCTCCTTGCATTAGTTAGTTTTCAGTCACTCTCATGAATATCCAAGATAATTGACTTATAAAAATGAAGTATTTATTTTGGCTCATACTTTAGGCAACTCTAGTCCATGATAGGCTGTCATTTTGGACACATCTGTAACAGCACATCATGGTATACACAGTGGAACAAAATCACTTACTTATGGCCAGGGTAAAACAAGAGGAAAAGTAAGGAGAGTAGACCCACATTCCTCTTTATGTCTTTGGTAATACAAAGACCTTGCACTAGAGCCTATCTCTTAGTTTCTAATGTCTCCCTCTAGTACCAAACTGGGGACTAAGCTTTGAATACATAGCTATTTTGAGAACGTTTAAAACTATAACATTCCTATGTTAGTCAGCTTTGTATTATTGTAAAAAAAAAAATATTTGACATAGTAAACTTAAAAAAAAGGAAAGTTTCTTTTGGTCCATAGTTTTGGGAGATTTTGTCTCTGTTGTTTTGGGGACTGTGGTGAGGCAGCACATATGGCAAGAGTGTGTGATAGAGGAAGCTTCTCACCTCATGGCAATTAGGAAGCAAGAGAGAGAAAGAGAAAGAGACCAGAGTCCCGCATCTCCTTTGAAAGTACGCCCCTGATGATTTCATTTCCTCCATTCTTCTCTTAAGCGCCACCTCTTAAAGATTCTGCTACTCCATAGTAAGGCCATGGGCTGGATATCTAGCCTTTAGCACATGAACCTTTGTAGATACTTATCTAAATCATAGCAGCTCCTATTAACTAAAATGATCTGAAAGCCATAGTATGAGGTGGCATATTGATGTAGTCCACTTGGGGCAGAAAATTATGGGAAAAACTAAGGACCGTACCTGAAAGGTAAAGCAGGGAATCTCCAAGTCATCACTTAGTAATTCATAAAACTTGTATCCAAAAGTATAATGATGCATAAAATCAGGACTATTTCAGATGAATCCCTTCTAATGAGGAAGACACTGTTAACCATCTTCTTCAGGGAAATTTTAGTACATGCTTTAGGCAAAGTCTAAAGGAAAAATTTAAATAAACTAAGTATGTGCCAAAATTGAATAATTTCAACATTTTAAGTGTATATAAAAATAATGGATATGCCTTAATAAATGAAAAATAAAATATAAGTTACAGCATCTAATTATTTATTGTAAAATGAATTAAATTTAATACTAAAAATAATAATTCAATTTAAAAGCCAAAAGTAAGAGAAAAGGCAAAAAATATGCTCTCTGGCACAATTATAAATAGGTATTTTCAACATTTCCAGTTTTTCAATGCACAAATTTCTCTTTTAATGTAATTACCACTGTATGATTTAGTGTGATACTAAAAGTTGATTTTTGGAGACATTTCCTAAAGATCTTATTTTACACAAAATTACTGTAATTTTATTTGTGTATCTGCAGTTGTATGCTTTTTATCATGTGGCACTTGTTTTAACTAAGCTTTAGTTTTTCTCTACAAAATAAAGGGGTTCTATCATAGAGACATTCCTTCCTGCTTTGTTTCATATAGCATTATGACATTTTAATTATTTTATAAAATATAATAATTAATAGGTTTGCAATATAAAATACTTTTCAGTCATATTAATATTATAATATCTACATACCATCAACATTTGGAGTAGCATTTATCCTATAGATATTTAACTTAATCATGCTATATAGTCTCTTGAATTTAATTTATTCATATATAGACATTTGTGGGAGTTTCTTTAAAAAATTGAAAGGAAAATTGAATTCATTAAAACAGGAGAGACGGTGCCAACTTGTGGGCTGCTTATTACTCATTTTCTGATAAAAATGAAGTTTTATGATGTAGAATTCTGATGAACTTTTTGATGTGCTAGCTTCACTGACTACAGATTAGAGTTATCCAAATACTAATCCAGGGTTCAATATGTAGATGTTTTGAAGATGTAAGTAAAGTCAATAATCAATTAATTTTATGTAATGAACATTTTCCTGGACAGTTTGGCAGGTTCTTAGTCAATCATTTGTAGAGCCTTAACAACAGTGGTGAGATTTCAGACAAAAGCAGTTCTACCTGTTACTAGCAACAGCAATCCAAATCCAAGAGTTCCATCCTGAGTTTTTTGGTGTCCTGCTCTACAGAGTCAGTCCCCACAATCATGTAAACTATTTTTTCAAAAAAATTCCTTGAAATATATTTCCAAGTTGTACTTCTCTGGATGAACTCTGCCGAAGAGATTTTTGGTACTAGACATTGTTCTTTCTAAAAGGACATAATTTTCAGAATGATATTGTGCCTTGTTTTTTTAATTAAATTTAAAAGCACAAATGACTATTTCCAGTGACGAAGGCATTAAAAATCAAGGGCATAATATGGCAAAGAGTTATAGAAAAGATACTCTTAATATATATGTGTAGAAAGTGAGTACACAGGTTATCATGTATTTACTACTTTATGGCTGTTTTGTAAAACTAAGAAATATAATGGAATTGGACCATTGGTCTTGAGTTCTAGAGAAGTAGGGAAAAAGGACGAGTTCAAGGCTTCAAATTCCAGTTCAAGTTCTATGTAAATGACCTGAAAGCTTCACTTCATTCCTTGCAAGAAATTCGTATCTTTTATAGTCACAGAATTGATATTTCTGAAAGTTTAACCCTCAGTGACTGAACTACAATACAAAATAAATTTTTAACACTACTTGTTATCTTCTGTTAAAATTATTGGAAAGTAATGGGATCCTGAAAATTGGAATCAGATTATACCATATATATAGAAGCCAATTAAAATGTGAATATCGCAAGCACAAGGCTGGCCTGAGCTACATAGTGCGACCCTGCCTCAAAAATCCAGGGCTGGGAGTTTGGCTCAGTGTCTTAAGCGCCTGTCTGACAGGCGCGAGGTTGTGAGGTCAATCCCCGGTGCCGCAAAAAAAAAAAAAAAAAAGTGAATATCAAATTCTTAAATATTGACAAGGTTTTTTTTGACCAGTAGAAGCAGCCGTGCCACCTCTGTCTAAGGTTTATTCTGCTTTTTCTGAAGAATCCATTATTGCTTTGCAGGGCTTTCCTGATTACCCAGATGAATATAGCTACTGCACTAAACAACAAACTCAAAGCCGTCTCTTCTTATAGATCTATAATTAGACTTATGTTTCTTCTCTCATTTAAGGCCTATAACTAGACTCAGGACCCTGAAGTGTAATGTATAAAATATAACCCACAATAAAAGAACTGCTCAATTTTGCCAATTTATACATAAAGGAACAAGTGGGCATGGATTTTGGGAGTATGGCATCGTGATGGAATACAAAATTGAATAACTGAATTTATTGACATGGGCTCTATAAGATTGATGGGCTTCATGGGGTTCTCAGAATTTGTTTGTTTTGTTAATTGTAACAAGGACCTCAGAGGTGACAGAAATTTAATTAAGTTGAAATGTTAGGACTGCCTAGATGTTGTAGAAGAAACTATACAAAGTTGTAGAAACATTACAATGTTAGAATTATCGTGTAAGTGCTGTGCACCACGGACCTATTGACTCCCCTGTAAGAAATACATTGTGATATTCATGTGATATAAAGTGAAACTCAGCATCCTGTGAGTGATCTGTGTTCATACTTTACTGTAAATCAGAAATTATCATGAGTTCTGCCACTGTTTAATGAAAGTGTCTATATGAACTGGGCATAATGGGGTCAAGTGTTAGGAGGGTAAAGATGTTGACTTTTGATAATCAAATTCCAGATGGATATAGCTACTGCACTAAGCAACAAACTCAAAAGAGTAATCAGAATACAGCAGCTCACAGAGGTCTATAGCACTAGGCACTTGAGTATGATATCCCTAGAAACAAATAGGTGGGAAGTCTACTAAATTCTTACCTGGAAGAATTCCAAGTCTAGTGAGCAGAACTCTACCTTGAGTCACCAAAAGGGTGAAGCACAGCACCTCAAGCAATTTGCAGACAGTCACAATTTACATTCCTAGAACCTCATTAATGAAAGTAGACTGGCCTGATATGGCGGCTCATGCACCTGATCCCAGCACTCAAGGATGAGGTAGGAGGATCACCACAAGTTTAAGACAAGCCTGGGACTACATAGTGAGTACAAGTCCAGCCTGAACTACACAGTAGGATCCTGTCCCTAAAAGAAAGGAAGACTGTCTAGGAACATTCGAGGAGAAGTCTTACAACATTGTCAAAATTCCTTATAGATAGTTTTGCCTTCTTTAAAGGGATCTATAGCTACTTACCAATGTGATTTTGCTTTGAAGAGTAGAAAATAATCACACTTCAGGGGATTATTGGACACTGGCTCTGAGATAACACTAATTCTTGTGGAAAATGGTCCACAAATCATAGTAGGGGCTGATAGAGGTCACATGACTAACAGAACTTTAGCTTAGATCTGTCTCAAAGTGCAGCCAGTATGTTCCCAAATCTATTCTGTTGTTATTTCTCCAGTTTCAGAGTCCATATTAGCAATAGACATATTCAGAAATTGGAGAATTTCCATGTGTTTCCTGGCCTGTGAAGTAAGGAATGTTATGAAAGGAAAGACCAAGTGAAAACCACTATAACTGCATCTACCTGGTAATATTTTGAACCTAAAATAGTACTATAGTCCTGAAGGATTTTTAAAAAATGTCAAGTTTCTATCACATCCTTGTTCAACACACCTATTTGGCCTGTGCACAAAACTCGTGATCTGGGAGAATGGCAGTGGATTAGTGTGAATAATCAGGTGATACTGCCAACTATGGCTCCTATTCCAGATGTGATTTTATTGCTTGAGAAAACTAAGATATCCTTTGCCATTTGATATGCAGTTATTCACCTGAAAAATGATTCTTCAGAACTATATGTTTCTAAAGACAAGTAAAATCAACTTCATTTCATCTGGGAAAGCCACCAGTACACCTTTACTGTCCTACTTATGGGATCAGTTCTTCAACTTTAAGTCATAATTTAATCCATAGGGACCTTGATTGCTTTTTCTTTCAACAAGATATCAAACTACTCTGGTACATTAGTGATATTAGGCTAGTTGAATCTGATGAAAATAGCAATTTCTCCACACATTTTTATTTCAAATGGTAGGAAATACACCGCATGAAAATTGGAAGAACTTCGATCTCAATGAAGTTTCCAAGGGTCAATCATGAGGGACAGGAGTAAGGAGAAGATTAAGTTTTCACATCTGACTTTTCCATAATCAAAAAAGCAAAGCAGTGGCTTATTGAAGTTCTTTGGATTTTTAGGAATTGCTTTCCGAGTGAGCTACTTCAACCGATTTACTGTGTGACACAAAATGCTGCTAGCTTTGAGTAGAACCAATGGCAAGGTAGGGCTCTGCAACAGGTTCACCTGCTATGTAATCAACCCTTGATACTTGGCCCATGTTTCATCACCAAGCTAAGAGTCAGAAAATCTGGTGGGGATAAACTGTGTGTCTATCAGTCTTCCCTTTCTCTAGCCACTCCTGCCACTGACCATTAGCTCATGAACAAAGTGGCGATAGGATTAGGGATGGAGCCTTAGAAAAATCGACCTATACTCACAAAAGGTAATCTGGCTGCACTCACTGCTGAGGGTATACTTTCCAGTAGTACAGCCCAATACTGAGTCCAAACTAGGGGACGATTTCTCAAAATGGCCATCTAGGTACCTAATGGCAGGTCGATAACAGTAAACAGCTACCATGATGGGAGGTGATTTGTTTTTACTGGCATAGGCACAAAATCTGCACTTGGGTTTTCTTTTTCATTAGTACAAGTTGTTGTTTGTCGCGCGCTTGTCCCGGCCGGCAGGAAAACACACGACTCCGTGCAGCAGTAGGCAAGCTTTAATCGTCCCCGGTGAGGTACGCCCGAGAAGCCTCACA
>RJWM01004552.1:0-100342 GCA_004363535.1 Dasyprocta punctata | reverse complement strand
CAGCAAAGGCAAATCCATATCCAGAATATGTGTCTATACCAGTGAGGACAAAGCGCAGTCCCTTCCATGGTGGAAGTGGCCCAATATAATCAACCTGCCACCAGGTCGCAGGCTGATCACCCCGGGGAATGGTGGCATATCTAGGACTCAGTGTTGGCCTCTGCTGCTGGCATATTGGGCATTCAGCAGTGGCTGTAGCAAGATCAGCCTTGGTGAGTGGGAGTCCATGTTGCTGAGCCCATGCATAACCT
This sequence comes from Dasyprocta punctata, assembly GCA_004363535.1. Lineage (NCBI taxonomy): Eukaryota > Metazoa > Chordata > Mammalia > Rodentia > Dasyproctidae > Dasyprocta > Dasyprocta punctata. Next base: position 100,091 of record RJWM01004552.1, on the reverse strand, counting down.
GCATCCCTGCCCCCATGGCCACTCTGTTCATGGGCCCATTGGGCAATGACTGGGGTTGCTGAAGAAGAAGGTTGGCCACTATCCACAGAACGGGTCATCTTATCTACTTGATTATTAAAGTCCTCTTCTGCTGATGTCACCTTTTGGTGAGCATTTACACGGGAAACAAATATTTTTACATCCTCTGCCCACATAGAGAGGTCAACCCACATACTTCTGCCCCAAATGCCTTTATCACCAATTTTCCAATCGTGTTCTTTCCAAGTTCCTGACCATCCGGCCAAACCATTGGCCACAGCCCATGAATCAGTATACAGTCGTACGTCTGGCCATTTCTCCTGCCAAGCAAAATGCACTGCTAAGTGCACTGCCCGAAGTTCTGCCCACTGGGATGACTTTCCTTCACCACTATCCTTCAGGGTTGTCCATAGCAGTGGGCAGAGAATTCATGAACAAAAATCAAATTGCACAGGAAATACTTCCCAGAATCAACAACTGGGATCTTGCCTTATTAAAAAGTTTTTGCATGTTAAAAGAAATCTACAGAAGAGTGAAAAGAAAACCTGCGAACTGGGAAAAAAATCTTAGTCAACTGTCCTTCAGACAAGGGACTTCTATTTAGAACATATAAATAATTTTAAAAAATCAGACCCCCAAAACTCAAAGACCCAATCCAAAAATGGGCATCTAAGATGAATACACACTTCTTGACTGAAGAAATACAAATGGCAAATAAATACATGAAAAAAGGTCCAGAATCATTAGTCGTTAGAGAAATGCAAATTAAAACAACACTGAGATTCCATCTCACTCCAGAAAGAATGGCCAGGATCAAGAAAACCACCAATAACAAATGCTGGAGGGCTGTGGGAGAAAAGGAACTCTACTGCACTGTTTGTGGGAGTGTAGAGTGGTGCAACCATTGTGGAAATCAGTCTGGAGTTTCCTCAAAAAGCTGGGATTGGAAGTCCCATTTGACCCAGTTATCCCACTCCTGAGAATATTCCCAGAAGAACTGAAAACATCATACCACAGTGATATATGTGCACCCATGTTTATAGCAGCACAATTTGTAATAACCAAATCTTGGAAACAACTTAGATGCCCATCAACTGAGGAATGAATAAAAAAGATGTGGTACTTTTATACAATGGAGTATTACTCAGCTTTAAAGAAGGATCATATTGAGGCTTTTATAGGCAAATGAATGCGACTTGAGATCATACTCATAAGTGAAATAAATCTAACTTACATGTATAAATACTGTATTGTCTCCCTAGTGTAAGAAACTGAAAGAGTAAATAAGATACAAAATCTTCAGTAAGTATTGTTGCAGGGTAACAACCTGCCCAAAGGGGAAAAAATAAATCAGATAGGGAAAAGCAGAAAAGAAGGAAGAGAAAAGAAAAAAGGTCTAAATTTGTATGTATACTCTTAAGATAGCTAAGAGGATTGTATCACTAATTCTATTAATTCTTGGAACAAAACAGTTAACATTCATAGAATTAGATCAATTTTGTATGTTTATATATGGTAATCTGAGTAACTCTTTTGAAGATAGCTATGCAAAATAACCACCTTAGTTATGTTCCTACCACCTTGTTTTGCAAGCCTGTATTGTTATTGTTTGGGGCTCTTTGTTATTGTTATTTATTAGTCTCTTTTGTTTCTTGTTTTTCTTGTAATTTGTTGTTTCATTTTGTCTTTCCCTCTAAAATAGGAAGAACAGATGTACATATATATAGGCTTATACATGCCTAGAACTTCTCCTAAAGAGTGTATAAGAATTGATTTCATTACATGTGATGGTATGAACAGCTACTTTAAAGAAAATGAGACATTATGGTAGCCATTGCTGATTTCCTCTCATCTTGTTGTGAAGTTCAATAATGTTTTTATCCTTTGTTTTGGTTGTTTTTAGTCTGTTCTGTATTATTTGATTTCAATATGTGTGAAAGTGTGGACAGCTATTTTAAAGAGAACAAGAGACATTATGGTAGCCATTGTTGATTTTTCTATTGTCTGGTTTTGACGACCTGTAATGCTTTCATTCTTTCATTTTTATTGGTTTTATACTATTGTGTTTTGTTTGAGTTCATTGTGTGTGAAGATATGGACAACTATGTCAAAGAAAACAAGACACATTATGGTAGCCACTGTTGATTTCTTGTTGTCTTGTTTTGAAATCCTGTGTTGCTTGCATTGTTTTATTCTGCTCTGCTTTCTTCTGTTCTGTTTTGTTTTGTTTTGTTTTATTCCTTTTTTAAAAAAAAATCAAATAAGTGACCACGGCTTAAGAACACAGATTCAATTTACCCTGAATGACATATGGAAGAGGTTTCATGAACTTTTATGGTCACAAATCAAAAGAAAATCAGGAATTAATACATATACCAATTACAATACTGGAGGTATCAGGTAGTTGGGATACAACAGAGTAGGAAAATCTCTTTCATAGGTTTCAGATATTGTCTTATATTCTTAGCTTTAGGATTTCTGGAGAATAGCAGTCTGCTAAGCTTAATGATATATTCCAAGAAGTTTATCTATTAGTTACGAGACTGTTAGATCAGATACAAATGTTAAAATAACTGACTGTTAAAGAACCTAAAATAGACCAAGATAATTTCGGCTCTCCACATACACCAACCCATCTCTCCACGATCAAAGTTCTCCAGTTAGCCAAAGACAAGCAGTCACAAGATCATTAATATGTGACTCCTTCAGAGAATTTCAAATCACATCAGCATACATATATATACCTATATGCTGCGTCTTCCTTCATAGCCAGGTATAAAATAGTAAGTCTACATTGGTCTCTGCCCCCAGTTCACAACACAGAGATTATAAAATTCTTGTGATTTCCTAACTGATAAGAGCATTTTTTTTTGTTCTAATGAGGAAACTCATGGTGAATTCTTGAATATGAGCTGATCACCAGAAAGACTAAACTATAATCAGAACCTTGGAACTTTCAGCCCCGTCCTTCATTCTCCAAAGAGAGGAGAAAGTCTAGAAATGGTGCTAATTTTGTCAGTCAGCTTTCAATCACTGTGATAGAATGCCTGAAAGAATGAACTTAAAAGGAGGAAAAGTTCATTTGGCTTCATAGTTTCAGAAGTTTCTGTTCGTAGTCACTTGGCTATGTTGCTTTGAACCTGTAATGGTTTAGGACATCATGGCAGGTGTACATGGTGAAAGAAGCCTGCTCACCTCGTGGAGGCCAAGAAGCAAAAAGAAAGATGAAAGGTCCCAGTGTCCCAATGTTGCCTTCAAGGGTATGCCCCCAATAAGTCAATTTCCTCCTACTACTAGCCCCCACCTCTTTAAGGTTTTACCATCTCGCAGTGGTGCCACGGGGAGGGGACATAAGAGGCTTTGGAGGACATTTATGATCCAAGCCATAGCAATAACCAATTGTGCCTGTGTGATGAAGCCTCCATAGAAATTCTGAAACTATGGGTTTCTGAAACTTCCCAGGTTGCCAGACATGTTCAGGGACATAAGGGCAGAAACTTCCAACTCAGGACCCTTCCAGATCTGACCATACACATATCTCCATCTGGCTATTCATCTCACTTCTTTATCGGGTGTGTATTAATATTGTAAACTGGTAGCATAAATGTCCTGAGTTCAATGAGCCATCCAGCAAATTAAACGCAATAAGGGGGCTGTGGGAACCCCAACTTACAGCCAATTAGAAGTATAGATGAAAACCTACTTCAAAAAATAAAGATTGTCATTGTTATGAATATTCCATTCTTATTTTTCTAAGAATGTGTGTGTGTGTGCACATGTGTGTGAGTGTTTGTGAGTGGGGGGTCAAAAGGTATGGGGAGTCTAAAGTGAGGGATCTTTAACATATAGGGTATGACTATAACTCCATGTAGATCATGTCAGAATTTTAATTGAATTACAGGACATCAGCTTCTGTTCAGAAAGTTGAGAAGCTGCATAGTGGGGAAAACCACACACATCTATTTACGTAAGTGTTCTGTGTTGAGTGTGAGACTAGCAAAAGCAGTTTGTTTTATCCTCTCTTACACTAGGACTTGCAGGTCCAGGAGTCAGGTGGAAATAGAAGTGGCACTCTGGCTATTACCAACCCTCTTCCAAAGTGTTCACATCCTGGTCCCATGACTTTATGCTCTGCTGGTCTAGAGATTTTGTTTCCACAAGCAAGAATGCTTCCACCTGAGAAACAATAATGGTTCAATGGAATGGAAGGTGTAATGTTATGAGCCACCTTGGACTCCCATCTTGAATCAACAGGCAAAGAAAGGAATTTGAGTCTGGCATTGTCGCAGTGGTTGATCTAGCTACAAGCAAGAAACTGGCCTCCATCTCCACCTCAGAGGTAAAGAAGATCATGCCTAAACACAGGAGGCTTTTTGGGGTATTTCTTAGTATTATGCTGTAATCAAAGTCAACAGAAAAACTGAGCAGAGGCAGATCTACTAAGGGCCAAAACCTTCAGAAATGAAGCTTTTTGTCATTCTACTTAAACACACACACACACACACACACACACACACACACATGGCCAAATGAGGTGCTTGCTGAGAGCAAAGAAGATTACAGAGCTTGTCGTGGAAGAAAGTGGTCATAAACACCAGCTACAAACATGTGATAAGGTACAGAAATGAAGATTGTAACTGTCATGAGTATTTCTTCCCCTTTTTTCTATGAATGTGTTTGTATACATGTGTTTTTCTTCTCTCTCTGATTTTCTTATCATGCAATATGAGACATACTGACTCACAATATTTAAATAGTGGTAATGTTATACCATAGTATTAAGAAAAGTAAACATCACACAAGGACGATGTCTTTGGGGAAGGAGTTAGTACACAGGAGAGTTGTACGATGTTAGGTGGAATGATGACATTGATACTGTTTTTATTTCAAGATTAAGTATGGTTTAAAGAAATATGTGTGGATTCCAAGGAGTAGCTGTGATGGTTGATTTTGTGTGTTGACTGTATCAAGAGTCCCAGAAGAAGCTATTCCTGGGTGTCTTGAAGGTGCTTCTGGTGAGGTTAGCATTTGAATCTGTGGACCTAGTAAAGTAGATGACTCTCCGCAAATGTGGGCAGACCTTATCCAATCCACTGCGCCAGAACAGAAAGTAGAGGAAGGAGGAATGCTTGCCTGCTTCAACTGGGACATCTACCTACTTCCCTTGGACCAAGATTTATACCATCAGCTCCTCTGATTCTCAGGCCTTAGAACTCAGACTTAATTCACCACTAGGTCTCCTGCTTACTGATGGCAAATGTGGGTCTTCTTGACCTTCATAATCAAGTGAGTGAATTACTTATATAAAGCTCTCCCTTTTAGCTCTTTTCTGAAACATCTTGACTAATGTAGTCGTCACAATATTGTTTTTGTTTTTTGTTCTTTTTGTTTTTTTTTTTTGTACTGGAGATTGAACTCACAACCTCATGCTTGCCACAGGAGCTTATGCTGCTGAGCTAAACCCCCAGCCCCACAATATTCTGTTTAGCAAACCCATGTAGCACTCTCAGGTGAGTCTATCACAGTCTCCCTTCCAATGAGCTCCTACTTCCTGTTTCCAACTGGAAGCTCCTACTTCCTGTTTCCACTGGCTAAACTTCCAGAAGCCAGAGTACAGAGAGCTCTTAACTACAATCCATGCAGATCAGTCTCTTAGGCAAGAACAGGAAAAAAGGAGAGAAAGTGGTCTGGGGTGGCAGGGAGGCATGGCCAATGGAAAATATCCTGAGTAAGGAGCAGGGACTACAAGACCCAGGTTCCAGTTTAGCTCCACACTGTATTATCCTCAATCCAGCCTTCATTTTTCTGGGCCCAAGTTTTCACATTCGTAAAGGAAGTAGGCAGAGTGGGTTACCTGTCACCATCAACAGACTCCGCCCACTACCACCACCATCACCACCATCACCACCACCACCACCACCGCCCGGCTCCCATTGGCCGTCTCTCAAGCTCACTCACAGAGGGCTCGCTATCCAGCCCATGACACGAGAACTCACACTCAGGCACGAGCTCTCCAACAACAGAAGCTCGATCAACACTATGCAGACTCACTTCACAGAATTTCTCACCCAGAAAGCTACCTGTTCTATTTTCCAGTCTAATTGAAAGTGGCCTCTTCTTAAAGTAGTATTTGTCTACATAGGAAATCCATTCATCATGTTAATCACAGGCCTCCCTATTCTGATCCAGAACATCTAGGCTAGGAATTCTGGGGTGATTCTCCTTGCACCACACTTCAAAACCCAGTGTCTCTAAGGACAATGCTGCATCATGGTGTGAGAAATTTTAAGTTCATTTCCTTTTTAATGAAAACAAGCTATTATTCTGTAATGGTTATTTTTAAAAAACAACAATAAGAGTTTTGAGGCATCCAATCCACTTAATGCATTGCAGCATGGAACTACTTGCTAAGTAGTAAAATTGCATTTCAAAACACGATCAAACGGCAACCTAATCAGCCAGGTGTTAGGTTCTCAATCACAAGCCTCAAAACACATAATCAAGTTTCTGTAAGCAGGTGTTTTAAGTGACGATAGAGATAAACAGTCGCTTTTGTGGTTATTTAGGAGGTTTTGCAACATTAACATGGAGTACTTCACACTCAAGCAAGCCAACTTCAGAAGCTTCTCGGCTGAATAAATTCAGGCAATAATTAGCACAGGAGATTTTAGCCAAATTTCAGCTTTAAAGCTTTAGATCTTAGCAAGTAAATCTGTTTCAATTTCTTATTCCCATGACCTTTACGGTCTCATCTTTAAGGGTGATAATTCTTTAAAAAATTCACTAGAACATACTTCCTTTTTCCACACTACAATTTTGAAGTCTTTAAAGAAAACTGTATCCAAATCACAGGCATACATTCATCTCCACAATGACAAGGATGCATTCTAGCTGCCCCTCTGATGTGACAAGAGGACCGGGAGTTCTGAAGGAAAACCAAAGTTCTGCTTTAGAAATGGCTTTTTGTTTTCCCACACATTCAAAATGGCTTCTCTGTGGTCCAATAGCAAATCCAACATAACCCCATGAAAATCACTAAAAGATCTGAGGGACAATTTAAGGTAACTGTTTGCAATGGAAGTGCTCTCTTTTTAAAAGGCAGTATTAATAACATTGGCTGGTCACTTGGTTTTATTACAGCTCACCTATGTAATTTATTTTAAATTATGCTGAGAAGGGTTCCCTGCTTAAAATTGTACCTCATTAATTTCTATTAATTCCCCGTGATTGTGACTAGCAAGTTAGCTTTTGAGAGGATTTCTCATGCTTTGTTTTCTATTTCTCTTCCCTCTTCCCATGGCCGTATCATCACCAATGTAGTACATTCGGTTCCCCTAATTTTACCTCCTGTGGTTAAAGGAGCTGTTACAGCATTTGGTCATTTGTGACACCCACTGAACAGAAACTCAGTCATCTTTGCCTTTCGACAGACACAGAGGGATTTTCTGTGGCATCAGGAAGTACCATTCTCTATTGTGGCTATCACTCCTCTGAAACAAAATCAACAGACTCAAGCCAGGTCTGGAAAAATCAAAGATTCTGGGACTGAATAACCAAGGACTCCATCCTTCCCTCCCACCATTACCTGAAACCTGTTGCTATTGCAGTACCTCAAACCTGTTGCTATTGTTAGAACTTCTCTTTTACATTGCCTTCCTCTTTTCTGCTTGGGTTTCAGCTGAGAGCTGGGTAGTGTGTGGATGGGGTGTCTCAGAACTTATAGACTGAGTCTGTTTGCAAGTTTCCTCTCTAAACCAGAGAAGTTGGCCATGTTTGGGTTTCTCTGACCTTCCTTTGCCTCCAAAGACCCTTCTTCATTTGCTGTATGTTTACTCTCAGGAGCTCAGGAGACATTAACCTAGACTTCTCACTCTGCAGAGAGGGTTCATCAGCCCTACAACACCGCTGCCATTGCCACGGGCTCCACTGCATTAACACTGGACTGGAATTCCCTCTGAATACCACCATGCAAATGATTCAGACCAAGTCAATCAACATTTGTATATTTCTCTGTGCTTCAGTAAAACTTGGGCCTCTCATCTCAAGGAGAAAATAGAAATCAGGTAGCAGTGCTATCAGTTCTTTGCCTGCCTGCTCAAACATAGAACTGTCTTCTTCCTTGCCTTGTGTCACGTTGGAAAACTCTCCTTCCCCTCCCTTCCTAGACTGATTCCTCCATTGACATTTGGAACTGAACTCTAACAGCCTCTCCCTCCTGTATGTTTAATTTGTACTTCATTTTTAGTTCTGGCTCATCATCATTTCTGTGTAATAGAATGTTAAAGTAGAAGCTGAGATCAAAGCATGGAGATATTGTAACAACTACATTCCAAAGGACGCACTAGATAGACCATGTGTGACATTTCAATACAACATAACAAAGAACAAGTATTACAACTTTTAAATTTCCTTCTTTACAAGAAAAATAAAAAAGGTTCAATGAGTAAGGAAAAAAAGGTTTTTCCTGTTGTTGTTGTGTTGTTTTGTTTTTTGCAAAGCCATTAGAATGCTGACCTCTCATCCTCCTCAAGTCAGTTGCAAAGCTTTAAATGTTATCTTTTGGAAAGATCAACGTGTCCCTGAAGTTTAGGGTGTAGTGGGATCCAGTTCATGCCTGAAAAAATTAGAGCAGCCCGCAGTCACAAGATAGGAGGCTGAATCCAGGAAGTAACCTCACCCTTGGAAGCCAGAATAAGACTCCTACTCAAGAGAAGGCTACTCAGTGGCTCATGCCAATAATCCCAGCATTTAAGAGGCTAAGGCAGGAAGATCACTGCAAGTTTGAGGCCAACCTAGACTATATAGTAATACCTTATCTCCAAAGACTGAAAAAAATAAAAATTTAAAAATAAAAAAAAAAGAAGAGACTACCCAGAAAAGAGGACTCCACAGGAAGGGTTCTGGGCAGTACTGATGGGCAGGGCTAGAGGACAACTGAGGAGGCAATCAGGAGTGACCAGTCAGATAAGGATTTGCAGTTGGAAGGCCCATCAAATGGACCTCCAAGGAACCCTGGAAATACCCAACCAGATCCCACTATGAGCCTTTGCTAACTCAGAAACACCAAGGTAGTCTCACAGCACAGCCAGCTCATCTCTGCTCCTGACCCTAGGGGAGAAGTAAGTAGGAAAAGTGATGAAAGGTAAGGTTTCAAGGGAGCAGGAGGAGCTGTCAGCTCTACCAACACAGCTGGAGCCCTGCTGGGAGCAGGGAGATTTACCACTAAACTAAGTTCAGAATATTGATTATCAGCTTGGGATAAGAATTCTCAATCAATTGAAACAGGGATTGTGACCTAATGCGATCCCACACTTTCATGTAAGATAAATCAAATAAATGACTCATGTTTGAGCAGACTTAAAATAATTGGAGACAGATGTAAGACTGCTTTTAGAGAAACGATCCACAAAGGTTGATGTCCCACATACAGATGCAGAGACAGGGAGGAAGCATAAACCTCCTTTGCTGGACTCTATAACAACTTCTGGTTTTGTTTTGCCTTATCTTTCCCTATCTCATTCAAAATTATTAAAGTGAGTTTCCACATTCTCTGCCCTACTTCACCATCACCCATATATGGTTCATCCACAGCCATCTGGCTTATGCCCCTGTTATTACTGCTCAGGGACAACTTCAGAGGTCACCATTAACAAATCCAGTCACTTTCTTTTTTTTTCCCAAATAAAATTGGATTTTTTTCATACTATAGAAGCAAATATGCTCATGACATAAAAGTTCAGGCACCTAAAGTGAACATTAAACAATAAAATCCACAAACCCACCACTCCCAGGTCAACCACTTTTAGCAAGTTGCTGTAGAGACCAGACTCTTCTTTGCACATACCTATGTGAACAGGTAGTGATGTTTGCAGAGAATCACACACATAAATATCTGAGTTACTTCAGGTTTTTCATTACCACAACAATTAAGTTTGGACAAATTTGAATTTAGCAGTTAGATTTAATAACCTTCATTTGAGCAAAGAATAAGGTTCTCGTTATGTTTTGAGTTTGAATGTCCCCCAAAGCCTCATGCAGTCATGGGGGCAGGCTTCTAGAATTTGTGATTAATTCATGGTCCAATGCCGGGATTATGAGTGTGAGTTTTATACCTACAACATAACTCCAGGGGAGGTGTGGCCTAAAAACAATGTAAGAGACAGAAAGAGTCTTCTCTCCTCGCTCCTCCCTTTTTGCTCTTGCTGCTTCCACTGTCTTCCAGCTGCCGTGAACCATTGCCCTCTGCCATGAGCCGCACTACCTTGCACCCAGCAGATTATGGATTGAAACTTCCATAAATAAACCTTTTCTTCCTTCACTTTGGGTGTCCTGTATTTTGTCTCAGCAATGAGAGAAAAGTAACCAACACAGTTCTAGAACAGGGTGGCATGCAGGTCAAAGATGAATGGATGGTTCAGAATGTCTCACTCTACCACCTGTGGCAAGTTATAGCCACAGAAAAGGAAGCGACACACAGATTGGTTTCAGTTGGCTTTTACCTGATATGGTCATGTTTAATCAGCTTTCAGCCTCTGATTGGCTGGAAGTTCAGCAGCACTAACTGAGGTTCAGTTGCTTGTTTTCCAGGGTATATTTGTTTACGCATCATGCTAGGTTACAATTCACAATATAAGGAGGCTGTTTTGGGACAAATTTTCTTACTCAAGTATTGCAACTGGTTTAAGACAAACAGTTCTGCTTAATGATAAATAAACATTATATCATTTAAAATACTCACACATACAAATGTATGTATGTACAAAGTTCTATATATATTTTCATAAACACTTAGTTCATTTATATATAGATACCTCACTTTAAAAAAAATAGAATTGTGGGAGATGCAAATGGTCTATTTATGCAAGTATATTTTTTTTTCTTACCCAGCACTGCCTTTTTTACTTAAAAATGAACTTTGTGTAGTGAGCTTATAGAATATTATAGTCCACAGTTGCTATTTTTTCTGCATTCAAGCATTTGCTGTTTTTAAAATATACATCTTTAATTTTTAATCAACATAGTAATTGTACATATTCCTGGGATGCAGTGTGACATTTCAGGATAAGTATACAATCTGTATGGATGAGATTAGGGTAATTGGCATATATATATATATATATATATATATATATATATATATATATAACCTCAGACATTTTGAGTTGTTTATGTTGGAAATTGTCAAAATCTTCTCTGCTAGCTATTTTGAAACATTCAATTAATTGTTGTAAATTGTAGTTAGCTTAGTGTGTTATACAATGTTTGAATTTACTCCTCCTATTTACCTGCATCCATATACTCATTAAACACCCTCTTTCCATCCTCCCCTTCCCCCATCCTTCCCTCTCCCAGCCGTTTTGTTTTATCTTGTATATCTTACATAAAGCAAAGCCATTTTACATTTTCTGCTGTTTCTGTGATATTCAAAGATTTATGGAAGTGTTGGCTTCTATTAAAGAGCCTTTTCACAATTTGTCACATCCGTTTATGTGAGAGCTAACAGCGACAGTACTTACTGAAATTTTACCAAATAATATAGTCCATTTATCTTCTAATTACTATATTGTGATATTGCAATATGGAGGAACAGGGCTGGGGTGTGGTTCAGTGATAGACCACTTGCCTAGCATGTGCAAGGGACTGGGTTTGATTATCAGGACCAAAAAAAAAAAAAATGAAAAGACACTGAAGGAAATTCTAGGCAGATGTTGCTGATACAGAAAACATGTTTTACATTTATAATGATATTAAGTGCACCTTTCCCAAAATGCTAATATATAATTTATATTATCAAACATATTTAGGTGCATGTCTCCATGTTTTAAAAAAACGTGTATGTTCTAGACAGAGGTCCTTTGTCTGAGGGACAATCCAAAAATGGGCATCTGAGGTGAATATATACTTCTCAGATGAAGAAATATAAATGGCAAATAAATACACCAAAAAATGTTCACCATCATTGGTCATTAGAAAAATGCAAATTAAAACAACACTGAGACTCCATCTTGCTCCAGAACAAATAACTATTACCAGGAAATCAACCAATAATAAATAATGGCAGGGCTGTGGGGAAAAAGGACTCTTCTCCATTGTTGGTGGCAGTGTAGACTGCTACAACCACTGTAGAAATCAGTGTGAAGATTCCTCAAAAAAACTAAGATTGGAGGTCCCATTCAACCCAGATATTCCCCTTCTGGTAATTTTTCCAGGAGAACTGGAAACATCATACCACAGTGATATATGTGCACCGACATTTATAGCAGCACAATTTGTAATAGTTAAATCTTGGAAACAGCCCAAAGGCCCATCAACTGAGGAACGGATAAAAAAAAGATGTGGTATTTTTATACAATGGAGTACTACTCAGCTATAAAGAAGGATAAACTCGAGGCTTTTATAGGTAAATGGATGCCACTTGAGACCATACTGATAAGTGAAATAAACCAGACTCCCATGTGCAAACATCATAACCAGTGTAAAAAAAATGAAAGAGTCAATAAGATCCAAAATGTACAATAGATATTGTGAACATGAAAGGTGAAGAAAATGCTCAAAAGAAAAGAAAAACTGGGGTGGGGGAAAGGAGAAAAGAAAGAAGGGAAAAGATTATACATATGTATACACAAACAGAAGGTAGATAATTATACTACTATTCTCTTTTTATTAGTTCATAAAAAAGAATGGTTTGTGCTTTCATTGTTTGATCATTTTTCATGCCTGCATCTTGTAATCTGAGCAACTACTTTGAAGATAACAATATGAAATATATTAACCCTTGTTAATCTCCTATTATCTTGTTTTGAGATTCTGTATCATCATTTTTATCTTTTTGTTTTAAAATTTAAAAATACCTACACAATACAGAAAAGCTTTTTTTATGTCTCTCCCTGAAGATCACATTAAATAATTTTATGTAAGCCATTCAGAGCTTTTTTTTAAGCATACATAACCACATAGACCAATACAAAATTTCATTTTTACAAAATGAGATCATATTACACAGACTTTCCTGCAACATATTTATTAGTTTGTTTTAACTTAACAATGTCATAAACAATTTTCCAAATTAGGACAAGCAATTCAACCTCACTACTTCAAGTGACTGCATACTGTTTTATCATACGTTATGGCCAATAGTTTAAGCATTTCCTTATGAATAAAGTATTTCCTTATTTCAAAGTTCCTATTATTACTGACAGTGTACCTTTGCACATTGTGTACATATATGGTGATGTGTAATTATTAAAGCAAGTGAAAGTCAAAAGTAGTTTTCCTTCGTCAAAAAACAGATATGTTGCCAAGCGTGTTGGTACACACCTATAATCCCAGCAGTCTGAGACACTGAGGCAGTAAGATCACAAATTCAAGGCCAACCAGAGCAATTCAGCATGACCCTGTCTCAAAATAAAAAATGAAAAAGGGTGAGGATGTCACTCAGTGTAAAGTTCCTGGGTTCAATCCCCAATATTGCTAAAAAAAAATTAAATTTTGATGTTACCAACTGATAGGCCAAAAAGATTGTGTCAGTATGCCCCCCATCACCCTTTCCAACAGTGGTGCTGCGGATGGAATCCAAGGTCTTGCATAGTGTAGGCAAGTGCTACTGAGCTACATTTCTAGCCCTTGAAGTTTGTTTTGTTTTGTTTTGCTTCGTTTCATTTCATTTTATTTTATTTGAGATAGGGTTTCACTATGTACTTCAGGTTTGCCTTGAACTCACTGTATTGCACAGTCTGGCCTCAGATTTGTAGCTATCCTCCTGCTTCAGCCTCCCAAGTGCTGAGATTACAAGTATGTGTCACCAAGCCTGGATAGCCCTTGAGTTTTAGTCTTTGCCAGTCTGATAGCTTCAAAATGAATTTATCTCAAGTCGCATCTTTTAATAGTCAAGAAGATGAAAATTTTTACATTCTGTCTGCTCACTTTAACTTCTAGGACTTGCCTGTTCTGCTGGAATTATTTGCCCTGGCTATCAATTTATAAAATGTCTTTAAGTAAAAGTAGTATCAATTTTATGATGCTGACCATAATTTTCCCAGCCTTTCGCCCCCTGTCTTTTTTTTTTTCAGTCTGTGTTTGCTCCCCACCCATCAAGTAACTTCATACCTGTAGCAGTCAGGTACATCCGTCTCCTCCTCCTCGTTTCTGCCTTTCACATAAAGCTATGCAAGGCTTTCATCGCCCTGTATGATAAAAATATTTACTCATACTTTATTCTAATATTTTTTATAATTTCATTTCTATACATGTTACTTCATAGAGTATATATTTTTCTGGAAAAAAATGAAATAAGAATCCAATTAAATCCTATACTTCACTATTTCACAATCACTGTCTTCATGTAATTTACTGTGAACATATTTCCATTATGACAGATACAGTTTTATAATGTGACTTAATACTGGTTCCATAATTTATTTCATAATCTATTGCTGAATAATTGGGCTGTTTGCAACTACATTAAATAGCACTGTGATAAACCGGTGGTCATTAAATTCTCATCCATTACTTCAGTGATGTCCTTAATATACGTCTCAGACTCTACGTTTTCTTCAAGCCCAGACCTGCCTCCATCCTCTCATCACAGTGAACATGCAACCTTGTTCCTCCTTTTGCTCCACCTGAAACTTTAGGAATAATCTTTGATTCCTTATTTACCCTTAATCATCACACTATCCCACTTGCTCGGCTAATTGCCCATTAGCATCCCATCCTTCTCCGGCCACCCCAGCCCAAGATACCACTGCTGTCCCCTGAGCAGCAGCCTCAAGGTTCCCACAATAGCCCGCTGCCATCTCTTGTCCAGACAGTAGTAAAGAGGGTATCACTTTAGAATGTACATCAGATCTAGCCACTTTCTGCTGAAACCTCCCATGGCTTCCCATTGCTCTTCTGAACTAAAGCATAAAAAGCCCACACCACCACCTAGGTGACCTGAGACATCTGGTCTCGCCGACCTCTGTGACTCATGCTCCACCGAGCCTCACCTTGTCATCGGTTGCCGGGCACGACTTCCTCTCTATGTCTTAAATGGGCTAAGCTTGCTCCTAATCTCAGGCCAGGTTTCTCACTTGGCCTGAGGGACATTCGGGGCAGGATAATTCCTCATTGTAGGGACTGCTCTTCACTGTAGTTCAGGTTTACCAACCTCCCTGGCTCTCCGCTCTAGATGGCAGTATCTCCTCCCCAGTTGTAGCAACCAAAAATGTCTTGAGACATTGCTAAATATCCCCTGCGGGGAAAGATTACCCTGATTCAGAACTAGTGGTTGAAGGTCTTTGCCTGACATCTTCCCTTTGTTAAAATACATACATATATATATATATAATCTCCATACATCATCACCTCAGGAAGGTCACCCTGTCCACCCAACCTTCACGAGCTCCCCATCCATTGCCTGCTGGTCACTGTCCCCTAACTCTGCTCGGTTTTCCTAATGCTCTATTCTCACCCCTGTTCACGGTAACTGTGTCCATTATCAGGTCACTTGCTCAGTGTCTGTCTTTCTTCAGACCAATAGCAGCATGGCACAAATGACCAGGTGTCAGGAAATATTCATTGGTTGAAGAAAACTGAGTTCCCAAAAGTGGAGACCGAAGACCTCTTTGTTGCTAAATCTCCTGGACACATCAAAGATCTTGTACTAATTTTCTCCAATATTTGACACTCCTGATCCCCTGCTCTTGGTTTAAGTCCTCATTTCCTCTGGTTTCTGTGACTCTGTCCTCCTAGTAGAGCCCTCACCTTGGACTCTCCTTGCTCATTTCTTCCAGAGCTACTCCTCTAAGCAAATCCCCAACATGCAGCCATCAGAGAGTCCCACCCTTGTGTCTCTGTGAACCCCACATCATGCACCATGGTACCCTCAGCCATTCCCATGCTTCATCAGTGTCTTACTTTTCACTTGTTGCTGAAACAGAATACCTGATGTCCAAAATTAGGGAAAGAAAGGTTTATTTCTTACACCTTCTCAGGAGTTTCAGTCCATACTTAGTTGGCTCCAAGCCAGCATGGCGTGGCAGGGATGCCATTCATGGTGGCTACCAAACAGCAAGGCACACTGGCAAGAGAGAAAGAGGACGGAAGCGAGAGAGGGGAAGACCCGCCTCCCTTACACTATATGTTGGCTCTGTCCCTGGGCGGATGCAACACTCACATCAACAATCCCAGCACTACACGACAAACCAATCACGAACGC
Source organism: Dasyprocta punctata (assembly GCA_004363535.1). Taxonomy (NCBI): domain Eukaryota; kingdom Metazoa; phylum Chordata; class Mammalia; order Rodentia; family Dasyproctidae; genus Dasyprocta; species Dasyprocta punctata. The sequence continues at coordinate 83,875 of RJWM01004552.1, read as the reverse complement.
CAGACTCAGCTCCATCAAAAGTATATGAGGACTTGGGGGGACATAGTATCACCCAATACAGTCACCATCAACTGTCTTGTGATTCCCAAACCTGTACATTTACACCAGATGCAAGTAACCACTGGGACCTCCCACAGAGCCTCCCCTACCCCATTCAAATCTCCCTGGCTTTCTATGACCTGGCTCTCCTGTTCTGCCAAATAGCTAAACCATGGTCTCCTCACCTCTGCAACTCCACTCATGCTTCTTCCTATGTCTGAAACAGCTTTGCTAATACCTCTTTGTGCCTGGATTCAAACAATATTTGTGACATCAGCACAGAATGGAAAAGATTTTGGGGTATTTCCATTACCCTTGTTCTCATTTTAGTCATTATTTATCTGGTCTGGGTTTCATAAAACAGTCAGGCCTATACATTTCTTCCTCCATTCCTGTTCCCAAATCGTCTCTGCTCCCAACATGACTCCCAACATGAACTGTTAGCTGCTCCTGAGATATCACTGATCAGCCTCTGGGATCTGTCTCCAGCTCAGCTGTCACCTTCCTATTAGTGCCCTGGCATCACCCTGACACAGTGTCAGATGTGCCCTCAGTCAAACCAACACAAGGAGCTCTCTGAATGGGAGTCGGAGTCCAGCCAGCCAATCAGTCCAGCTTCCCCAGCAGGCCAGGCATTTTCCAACCACATCCTGCTCACAGAATTATCTTCCTTTTACCTGACCCCTGTGTCACCAGTGGACTAGACAGAGCAACTTTGAAGATGGACAAGGACCTGTGCATCTTCCCCATGCTGCATGCCTTTTCCCTGACTCAACATTCAAGAAAAGAGCAATTGCCACTTATGAATGGTGGCCAAACAGAATCCTGTCCCCAGGGCAAAAGGAATTCACCTCGTAACCAATGGCAGTCAGTGCTAATAGGAAGGAGTGGGTGGTGCAGCCCCCAGCATGGAGCTGCGAGGACCTCTCTGAGGTGCCTCTCCAAAAGTCAGTTGTAGGACACACAGCCAAGTGCCCCAGCATCATCTCATCCTCTGGCCTTTGTGACTCAGGGCTCCATCAGCACCAGGCACCTGTTGTGGCGCCTCTCAAGGTGGGAGCAGCCTCCTGGACATCAAAAATGTGTGCCTGCTGTGCACCTCCTCTATGGACATCAAAATGTGTACCTGCTGACATGTGTTACAATCAGCAAATTGCGGTGCTATGAGGGAATTAAAAAAGAAACTGCTGCTCTCAGGACTGTTGTGACTTAAGAAGGAAAGACAATTGCTTTAAAAGCACACCTTGTCTCTTCAAGAACAGACTTTTCCAAAGCCAGAAGCACAGCCCCAGCCTACCTGAGGAGGGTGGGTTCCAAGGCAAAGTTCCCTAAACCTCAATACCCAACTTTTCCCTAAAATGCCCCACGTCTCAAAAAGGTCATAAGACTAAAGGTTCCCTTATAGTCCTGGCCCCAGACCAACCTCATCCCTCCTCCTGGGGGTGCCTGGACCAGTGGCTGCAGACAGGGGAAAAGGAGGGTCCTCTTCTGCTGTGTCCCCAATACTGGTGACCATGCCTGTAGCAAACTGTCTTCATCTCAATGCCACCATCAGTCTCTATTTCTTTGCTGTATTCTTTTTTTGTTTGTCTGTTTTTTAATTTAGTCAGTGGTTTATTGTTGTTTTTTCCAACCATTTTGAGATATGATTGACAAATAAAAATTATACCTCCTAATGTAAAATATAATGATTTGGTGGTACAGGTCTCCATGGTGCCGTCAAGCTAATTAACGCACTCATCACCTCAGTTTTTTGGGGAGAATGAGGACACAGTATCTATTTTATCAGCAAATATCAAGTATGTGATACAGTTTAATACAGTCAGCCACTGTGTGTCACACCTCCCAAACTCACTCTTCTCAGAACTGCACGTTTGTACCCTTTCGAAGAACACATCCCAATATAACCCACCCCTCTAAGGGCCCTGCGAAGCTTCTCTGCAAACTGTAGATAAAACGCACTGCTAATTTTTTTCTAGGTGTTTCCCGTGATCTGTCTTGAATCTTCGTGGCCCGAGGCGCAGTACAGAGCTCAGCGCAGCACCGCGCGGGTCTGCATGGCCCTGAATGAGCAGCAGCAGGGCCCCTCGCCTCGGGTCAGCCCAGGCCTGGGCTCGGGCGCCCCTTGATGTTGGGGAAGCCCAGCATTGTGCAGACAGGACCTCCGGGTGCTTTACAGCATACAGATGCATGAACGCCATGGTGGGGACTTCGAAGTCCTGGGTGCAACAAGAAGCCTGGGAATTGGGGGTGTAAAAGCTCCCAAAGCGCTTCTAATCTGGGTTTTGTTGTTGTTGTTGTTATTTTGGTGGCACTGGGGATCAAACTCACAACCTCATGCCTGCCAGGCAGGCGCTTAAGCCACTGAGCCAAACTCTCGGCCCTAGTTTTTTGAGGCAGGGTCGCACTATGTAGCTCAGGCCGGCCTTGGGCTCACGTTGTAGCCCAAGCTGGTCTCGCACTCACAACGCTCCTCCTACCTCAGCCTCCGGAGTGCTGGGATTAAAGGTGTGCTCCACCACACCCTGCTAGCTCTTCTAATCAGCAGCAAAATGTTAGAACCCTGGGGGGAACAGTACTTCTGTACAACTAGGGAGGGAGGCGCAGCTGGTGAGTGTGAGACTAGCGTGAACCGACCAGCAGGGGAGCTCATGGTGGACTCACTCCAGTGAGTAACAAAGGCATCTCTGTGAAGGCGAGGGGACTCGGGGCGGCAGTGGGAGGAGCCGCAGTCAGCCACGCCCCCTGCGAGCGCTCGGGGACTGGAAGGGGCGGGGCAGTCTGGAGCGCCGGCAGCCAGTCCTGTTAGCATGCTGAGGCTGTTGTACCAAATCCTGCAATGTGGAAGCCTTAGGCACGGATAAGAATGGTCCCACAGCTCTAGGAGCTGGAGGTGCAAGGTCAAGGAGTGTTGGCAGAACTGATTCCCTCAGAGAGCTGCGAGAGTTGTTCCAGGCCTCTCTCCTGGCTTCTGGTTGTTTGCTGGCAAACTTTGGGGTTCCTTGGCTTAAAGAAGCATCGCCCCGACCTTTGCCTTCACCCCATCTGACACTGTCCGTGTGTGTATCTCAGTCCAGGTCCCCTTTTTATAAGAACTCCAGTCACTGGGTCAGCGGTCCAGCCTGATGGCATCTTCGTAACTTCGCTGCTTCTGTAGACCCTACGTCCAGATTTGGGGCGCCACATAGGAATTTCAGGGAAGGAGAATAAATTCGATCCGTAACACACATCGGAGTTTAAAAAAAAAAAATCTATGCAAGATCAACTCTTCTTTCTCACCCTAGCAAATGTGGGTCCAAAGTGGGTTGTCTGGCCGCCTTCTCGATTGACGCACCACGCCGGAGCAGATGTAGTGAGAGGCTGAGACAGACTTCCCATAGAAGGGAAAAGTGCAAAAGAATTGTGTTTAAATTCAGTTTTTCTTCCATCACAGCAATGACAGTTGGTTTAAAAACATCAATGCAGAGAGCTGGGATTTGTAGCCCACGGTGTAATATTAAAAAGCAAATATGTCATCTTTTATATGTAGAAATAACTATCACAGCCAACAGAGATATCCACAGGCCCCAGCTGATTAAGCAGAAAATGAAATGGATTTAAAAGCCGGGAGCGCTTGATTCATCCCCCTAGATGCCAAGCTCCAACATCAGCCAGTGGGCTGCCAGCCACGGGGCTACGCCTGTGTGCAGGAAAAAAAGGGGGCTGCTGGGCGGACACATCTGGCAACTGGTCCTCTGGCAGAGGTTGTGCCGATGTCTCTTGACAAGGTCCTGCTTCTCTGCACCCGACAATAGAAGGAAGTCAGTTCTTTCTTCATTTCTGTTCTCTTGTAGACACAGACAGTGGTGCTGTGTTTGGGATGTTAAATGTGCTCTGATGCCCGAAAGTCAAAGACTTGGCCCCCAGGTGGTGCTATTTGGAGGTGGTGAAACCTTCAGGAGGCAGGATTCTTCATGAAAGAGGATTGTGAGGTCTTGGCCCTTTCCTTCGCTTTTTGGCTCCCAGGCCACGAGATGAGCTGTTTTGCTTTACCACACTTCCACCCTGCTGTGCTGCCTCCTCATGGGCCCCAGTGCAATGAAGTCAACTGACTATGGACTGAGGCTTCAAAACTGTAAACTAAACCTTCTTTATATGCCGATGACCTCTGGTATTTCATCACAGTGATGAAAAACTGACTAATACAGATTATGAGAAGCAGAGGTTCTCAAACCACTGGAAAGTTTGTTAAAACATAAATTTCCAGGACCCATCCTCAGTTCCCAGTTTGGCAGATCTGAGTTGGGAGCCACGTAATTTGTATCTCTAATCAGTCTCCAGGTGATTCTGGGCTGAGGACCACACACTTTAATACAGTTACACATTCTCTGTCCCCCTTGTGACCAGTGATAAACGTCTGAGGAACAACAAGCCTGGTCTGTGACCATGGCATGTCATTGTCCTCTCCACTTAGATCACTATCGGTTGAAAATAACATTCAGTGTCACTTGTTCTCATGCTCTAACTAACTGGATCAAGTGGCTTCAACTTTTAAGTTCTTTCAGGATTTAAAACAGCAAAGCAATAAAGCATTGTGTTAGGCATGTTCTCATCCCTGGAACACAACACCTGATGCCCACAAGCTAAAGAAGAAAATGTTGATTTTGGTTCATGGTTTGTAGAAGTTTGAGTCCACAGTCATCTTGCTCCACGATAGGGCAGCATGTCAGAGAAGCACAGCAGAGGAGAAACAGTCCATGGCATAGTAGACAGGAAACAAAGAGAGATCAGAGGAAGAGGGAAACAGATAAACCCTTCCCGGCCACACCTCCAGTGACCCACTCCCTCTGACTAGGCATCATCTCTGAACATCACATTTAGCTATAAATGAGTATGATCATGCCCCCATAATCTAATCACCTCCCAGAAGCCCAACCTGTGAGCACATGAGGCTTTGGGGGAAACATCTTGATATAAACCATAACAGGCATTTACACAAGGTTTATGATGTGGAAATGAGTTGATTTTGTGAGTGTTTTACTAGCTTTTGAATCTTTACATGGAAACCTGTACAGAAGCAGCATAACTGGCCCTGACAAATCAGTGAAAAGCTGACCAAGACATCAGGGTCACGCAGGTACCGAGAAAAAGAGCATGTGGCACTGGATGAAAGGGCATGTGCCGAAGTCCCTGCTCTGTTACAAAGCAGCTGCATGACCCTAGACAGTCATCTACCTCTCAGAGCTGTAGTTTCTCCATATAAAAAACACACAAGGTTGTTAAGAGAGTTAAATGAAATATTAGAAATAATCCAACTAACATACTACATAGCATAGGTCTTCTTCCCTTCTACCCAAAAACATTTTCACCAATACCAAGTACCTAACAGGATATTTTTTAGTATAAAATGAGATAATATGTTGAAAAATGCCTCATTTGACCCTAAAATACAACCTCTGAATATTTGTTTTAAAAACATGTAGAAGCAAAGTTATGCTCACTGCAACATTGACTACAATAACCAAAAGCCTGTCAAAGTGGGAAGAGATGGTGTGTTCATACAGCATAAAGCTACAGAGATATTTAAAGAATGTACAGTAGCCAGGCATGGTGGTACACACTTCTAATCCCAGTTCTCAGGAGTCTGAAGCAGGAGAATCACTGCGAGTTCAAGGTCAGCCTGGGCTACATAGTGAGTTCAAGGCCAGCCTGCACCACAAAGTGAGACTCTGTCTCAAAAAAAAAAAAAAAAAGTACTAATATGGAAAAATCTACAAAGTATAAGAGAAAATATAAATGGCACAATAATACATTCTAAATTAATTCTTTTTTAATCCTCACAGGTATGAGTACAAATACATTATAAAGCATCTGGGAAAATGCATACCAAGGTAATATGAGTCATTATTTCTGAGAAGAAGCAGGTGAATGTGTGGGAGGGACCCTCATTCTGCTATAGAATCAGGTGCCAGCCTAGGACTCCTGCCTTGGTGATGAATGCTGGGTTTCCAAGCCCATGGAGGCCTTGATACTCCCAGCAACCACCCTGGGGATCAGGTCATCCAACCTGGATACAAAGTTTGACCAGTGAAGACAGGAGACAGGAGGAGCTCCTTCAACTGTGCCTATTTCCCTGGAGATGGCCTGCCGGCCCAAACCCATCTGGATACCTTATTTCCTTGTGAACCTGAGGTCTCCTGGGTAACTCCCACCTGACACTTAACCTTCTCCTTGGTTAGGCCCCTCTCTGCCTCAGTCTTGCCTCCCTAGGCTCCTCACCCCCCACACTCAGCATCAGTGCAGTAGCAGAACAGTTGCTACTAGGAAGCCTGAACCAAGACAACATATTTCCAGGTTCCCTTTTTGTTGATAATGTACTGTATTTAGATAATACTTGTTGTATTGGGTGATATGCTATGTACCCCCAAGTCTTCATATAATTTTTATGGGGCTGAGTTATTGGTTTGTTGTCTAGCACCAGGATTGGCAATGTGAATGTTGTACCCGCCCAGGGGTGGAGCTGAGATACAGTGTAAGGGAAGTTGGGTCTTCCCCTTCCACCCTTTTCTCCCTCTGGCCAGCGTGCCTTGCAGCCTGCAGCCACCATGAATGGCAGCCCCGCCACCCCATACTGACTTGGAGCCAACTAAGTGTGAACTGAAACTCCAGAGAAACTGTAAGAATAAACCTTTCCTTCCCTAATTTTGGGCATCAGGTATTTTGTCTCAGCAACAAGCGAAAAGTAACCAAGACACTTGTATAAGGACAAAACAAGATGGAGAGGTGTTTGGTGTATTACCAAGACCAATATCAATGTTGCGATTATGCGTGGTGTTTTGCTGGAAAAGTGATGAAGTCGAGCAATTGCACTGTCATTATTTTCCAGGTTTTCTCAGAGGATTCTGGTGTGTGTGTGTGTGTGTGTGTGTGTGTGTTGGTAATAGATTTCAGTTATTTCCAATCCATTTAACTGTGCTCAAGGTAACTGTCCCAAGAAGTATTACCAGGATTTCTCCTCACTTAGTACTCAAGAGAGTCCTGAACCCTTCCTGAGATGAGGCAAACGACGAGAACTGAGAGGTGGAGAGAACAGCCTATGTCTAGTAGGACCATGACCTCTCCACTCTTTCCCATAGCAAATGCCCCAGAAGCAGAAGATGCTGAAAGAAAAGATCTCCAGGTTACAAGAAAGGAAGGGAAAGGGATATTGGGAATGGAAAGTCCATGAATGAGCAAATTTATAGGCTTAGTGGCTAAAAGAAATTGTGTGTTGCAGAGTGAGACTCCAGTGTGGAGTCCTGACTGTTGTTTGCCCAGTGGATTCACGATGGCACACGTGAACAGGCAATCTAGAGTCACAGATTTACCTCAGTCAAGTGTTCTGAGCACAATGAGAGGACAGCACATTACCTTCAGGGAGCTGCTGGTCAATGTTCTGTGAGTGGTACAAAGAGGAAAGTAGTCTTTCATGGGTATTGTTTGTTTTGCCCCAGAAAATTGCCCTTTGTTCTGACTTAGGAATTGTTTGTGAAGATAAGGAGCTGTGAGTAACAGAAGTCTGACTTTAATGTGAGAGAGGATTGAATCTCTCCTAGGCAAGAATCCTCCCACTAGACTGACTTCTAGGAGCTTCATTGAAAAATTAGTCAAAAGAAAAGTTTTAGCCAATAGGAGTTTAAGTAAGAAAGGCTTGTAGCTGTTTGGTTTGTTTGGCTAGTTTAGCTTCATTTGGTTTTGTTTGGTTTGGTTTGGCTGGGCATTGGGTTGAGTTGGGGCTGGGTTCAATGTGACTCTGTTGGGTTGGGTTGAGTTGGGTTGGGTTGGGTTGGGTTTGGTGTGATACAGTCCAGTTTAGTTGTGTTTAGTTTAGATGCTTTAAGCCTACGGTTTTTTGTTTGTTTGTTTTGTTTTGTTTTATGAAAAAACTGACATAAAATTTTATAACAAAATAGTAAGCAAATAACAATAGTTAATATGGGTATCATTATCTTTAAAGTAGTTACTCATAGTACAAGACATAAACTGAAAAGATTCTTACAAAAAAAGAAACAATAACAAAACTTTCTTTTCAATGAACTCAGATAAACTAGTAGTCCAGATGAAACCAATTAGCATATATATTAAAATATTTTTTAAACAATGGGACATGTAATTTGGGGAAGTATTTGAACTTCTGTCAACTTCCTATTTATTGCTCTTCTGTTTTTCTCTATGTTACAGGAATCCATGCATACCCATGTTTATAGCAGCACAATTTATAATAGTTAGATCTTGGAAACTGCATATATATGTCCATCAACAGATGAATAAATAAGGGTACTAAGCTACCATAAAAAAAAGATAAACTTGAGGCATTCATAGGTAAATGGATGCAACTTGAGAACAGAATGCTGAGTGGACTAAGTCAGACATGCATGCTCAAGCCTGTGGTTTCTGATATTCAACTATACTGGCCTAGATGAGCTGCTCTGAAATGCACTTGTTTTCTTAAATCCCGTCCTGACTGCAGGTTGAGAATGGAATACCAGGATGAGAGGTGTCCTTTCCTCCAGGGCAAGAAACAGAAACTCACTCAATGTTCCCTTTGTCTGCCCTGACCTTGTCCCTGTGAATAATGCTGTCAAAGGTTTCTCTGGGCGTGGTCAGAACTGCTCAAAAACCTAAGCTTAGAGACTCCTCTCTGTATACCTCACAAGCCCAAGGAAGAATGTGATATTCTGTAGCAATATTTCTGAAGCTATATTTGAGAGTCTTCTTGCTTTTCTTGTGGGTTCTTTCAGGAGTTTGGAAAGTGCTGCTTCAGAAAGTTGCTCCACAGCAATTCCAAGGTTGCCCCTCTCCTGCCGACCCCTGCCTCCCTCAGCCCTGCCCCACCCTGGTCACCTGCAGCTGCACCTTGTCCAGCCCCAGAGCCAGGGAAGGCCAAGACAGGAAACAGAGTCAGAAGACAGAACCTGGGATAAATTGTGCTGCCACTGAACTCAGCCTGCCATGAATCCAGTATCTTCACACCTGCTAGGTCATGACCTTCTGTCTCTCCTGCCCCTAACACCTCCTCTGGGGCACTGGGGCTGCCAGTTCCCTCATTCAGGGGCAGGGGGCTCACTTTCCAATAGGTGAATTATCTGGAACCCAGGACCCTGTCCATCCTCTTTGTAGGACCTGTCAGCAGCCATCCACACAACACCATTCCTGCTCACTCACAGCACAGAGGTCCTCGGTGTCACTGCACACAGGGAAAGTCCTATCCCCACCTGTAGATCCGGATTCAAGTCCCTGTCTTGTGCACTCATCATCTTCACAACCCAGCATGCTCTGCAGCCCTTTCCATCAAGCTACGACATCATCGATATCATCGACAGGCTTCTCCCATTCCTCCTGTTACATTTAAAGTATCCTTTAGTTGCAGGACATGTAATCTCTGGCAACCCACCAAGACTGTAAATTGCACCAAGACTTCCAATTCCAATATAGATGTAATCTTCTACATACACTGGGCTGTTCATTAACTTTATATATGATGGCATGAATACTAGCCAGCCTTTTAAAAAGGAGGAAATGCTATCATTTGCTACAATGTGAGTGAACCTGGAGGACATTATGTTAAGTGAAACAAGCCAGCGACAGAAAGACAGATCCTGTGTCTCACTAAAATGCAGAATCTTGAAAAATAAATGTTGAATAAATCAAAACAGAGTAAAATGGTAGTTAGGGGGGAACAGAGGGGAGAAATGGGAAGAAGTAGGTCACAGAGTGAAAAGTTGCAGTTATGCAGGTGAAATTAAGCCTAGAAATCTAATATATGGCATGACAATTAGACTAAGTAGTTAATAAGTAGTAAATAATATTGTCATGTGCTGACATTTTACTGGGAGAATAGGCTTTAGGTACTCTTACCATTCACACTATGGAAGATATGGATCCATGACTTTGTTTAATAATCATTTCACTGCATACAGATTTATTGGGTGAATCAACTAACGGCAGAGAGAAAACACTGGGGGTAGGATACAAAGTTCCAAAAAGCAAAACTGGGGTTTTCCACATCTAACCCTACCCCACAAAAAACTAGTACTACACACAAAAAAACTGCATCTGCACACCCTGCCTCAGCCTCCTGCCATGTCACAGCCCCTCAGTCTTCCCTGCACTTGCTGTTTGAGCACTGTCTACCTCTGTCTTGTTCATCACTATCACTGGAGTACAGTGGTTGCATCCATACTAACACTGGCAGAGTTCTTTTTCTTGTCATTCGTTACTCCCTAAAAAGTACAGTACAACAACTATTTACATAGCATATACATTGTATTAGGTATTGTAAGTAATCTACAGCTGATTTGGAACATAGGAGAGGATGTTCATAGGTCATTTGCAAACACTACCCCATGTTATGTGAAGGACTTGAGCCTCCATAGATGCTGGTGTCCTCAAAGATCTTGGAGTCGGTCCCTGCAGGCACCAGGGACAGCGGTAAAGTAGCTCAAAACCTCATGCTGTCCACTTTAAATACATACAACAAAACTAAATTAATGACAAATACGTAAACTATATTTGGCAGTGACAAGAGGCCAATGCAAGGAATACACTTTGAAAGAGAAAAGTGTGGATACTTCGAGCCTGAGGAATAGTTAATAAACTACAGTCACACAGAAACGGACAAACGGATTAGCATAAGAAGGCAAAATAGAATCAGATCTTGCTGGATCTGTTTCATTTGGTCTATCTTCATCCTTTTCATGCTGCAGTAGAAAACACTTCGATGTTTAGGTTTAGAAGGAAGTTTCCACTCTGGCTTAATTTCACAAGGCTGCGGGCAGAGCTGGAACCCCATCTTGTGGGCAGAGAGCTCGCTGCACCGCAGCCTCTGCATGCGGGGTCTATCCTGACAGCCAGCGCTGCGACGGCTCAGTTCCATCTGTTCTTCTATGGGGAGGTGTCCAGGCCTTGCCTTAGGCTGGCCTCTCCCCACCCCTCGTTCCCTGCTGGGCTCCCTTCCTGAGTCTGTCATCTTGATTCACAAGAAGTAACATTGGAGCCCATATTAGCATAGAGAACGACAGCAAGAAATACGGTCTGTGGGAAAAGCCTTCCGCTTCCTCCTTTCTCTGCAATTATCACTCAACTGCTTCAGTAAACAACAAAATTGTTCCCCACACACATCATTACCGCTTACAAGATTAAAATAGTCCAGAAGTCGGGAAGGCAAACACAGGTTGGTTTGAGTTTTTGAAATGAATTGTTCTCCGGGGTCAAACCTCCCCTAACCCCTTTTTCCCTGGAGAAAACCAAAGATGAGGGGCCAGGCAGATGTCAAACTAACATCTCCTACCCACACGGGAAAAGATGTTGGAGAGAGATAGGATGAGGAAAAGACAATGCTGTGTGGGGCCTCCATCTGAGTGAGGGCATGGAGCTGCACTTACCACTGAGGGTCTCCAGCAACACAGCTTCAGGCCCTTCCTGAGACTCCGCCATTTTGGCGTGTTCTCCTCAGCCATAAGGCTTCTGAATTCTGTCTGAATCCAGGCCAAGTACAAAATAAAGATGAATAGCTTCATGTTCATCTCTTTGGATCATAGTCTCGATTTTGATTACCCACCCTACTAAGTGTACATAAGCTCTTAGCATAACCTGGCCAGAATAATAACAGTCAGAGCTGGCAGGCTGAAACTGACAGAACTCTTTCAGACCACAGGGCCACCATGCCTCACTCCAGGGGCTCATGATCATAGTATTCTTTGTGGATAGGGCCCTGGAGTTGGGTCACATCCCCGAAGCCCTCAGTGTTAGAGAATATAGCTTGGAGGCCAATGCTCTCTGATAATAGGCAGCCCCTCCGGTTGAAGAGACATTCTCCATGATCTGGATATGTGTCCTAAAAAGGGTCATAAGGATTAGTCATGAATAAATAGATTTTGTTGGCCAGACAAACTCCATACCTAACACAATATTGACAAACTCAAATGACCACAACGCTAAAAGGGTAGCACGTAGCTGAGAAACGCCTCAGCTGCAACTCTCCAAATTAAAATTTAAGAACTGTGCTAGTCAAACAAACTATAGCTCCAGATTGGGTTCCATATCCTGGCAACCAGTTTGCAATTCCTGGACCAAAAGAACAAATAAAACAGGAGATACAAATAAACAAGAGCAAGATGTTTTGTTCTACACTGGAAGCACACACTTTCTGCTGTAAAGTGTCATCCAGACCAAGAAAAATGATCCCCATCAAAGGGACATATTTCCAGGATGTTTCTCTAGCAATCAGCTTGGGCTCCACTCTATCCTCATCTCCTTTGAGACCAGGGAACCCTTGTGAAACATGTAGCCACCTTAGCAATAAATCATAGCCACAGCCTTTCTTCTATTGAAACTAATTAGATTGGACATAATTTTTTTTAATCCATGGGTTTGATGTTATTAGCTTGGTGTCATGACAGCAGCACAGACCAGCCTAGCTTTATGATTTGGATATAAAGTGTTCCCCAAAAGCTTGGGGTGTTCAGAAGGTGATTGGATCATGAGTTGCTGTGCTCATCGGTGGGTTCATCCACAGTAGCTAAATGTGCTGTTTGGAGGTGAGGCCTGGTTGGAAGTGAATCACTGCGGGTATAATCTAAAGAGTGTGCTCTTGTCTTCATTCTGTGCTTCCTGGTTGACATGAATTGAGCAGCTTTCCTCCACCACCTGCTTCCTCCATGCTGTTTCTGCCTTGAAACCAGCTGACCATAATCTGAATTCTCTGAAAAACATGAGCCAAAATAAACCTCTCCTCCTTACAGCGTGGGTGTCAAGTTTTTGTCACAGAGATGGGAATATGACTAATACACCGGTCCTCGGGTATTCTGACCCCCTACCTGGCAAAGATGGGGATAAGAAGACACATCATGATTTCTCTAGTGGTCTTTCATGTCTGTGCCAGCCAAAAGTGCCATGAAAAGGTCAACCCATCTCTCACACTATCTTTACTGTCCCTGCTGAAACATGGGCACAGGATGAGGACACAACTCAGAGGTCACTCACATCAAGCTGCAGGGGAACGAGATGGCTCTTGGCACAGGTGCACACAGCTGAAATGATTCCCGCGGCTGCGCCCAACAGAAATGCAGCTGGTCCTTAGAGACTCTGGCTTCCTGGGGCACAGCGGGGAAAGGGGCTGCAGTGGTGTGGGGTGGAGCCTGGGAAGGAAGGGGGACTTGGATCATACATGGGTTCCACATGGCCTGGTCCAGGAAAGATCTGAATTGAGGCAGTTTGTGAGAATTTAGGGTCTAAGTAAATAAGGAAATTATAGTCCACTGGATTCATATTTTCTTCCCCAAATATGATGTCAATCGAAGGCACCTACCTGTTCACTTTCTTTTATTTATATTTTCCAACAGCAAAAAGTCCCCAAGAATATGGAAAAAGGAAGGAAGATAATTCCCTCTAGCGTGCATTTTGAAATTCAGTGGAGAGTCTGTTGGAAAATGCCGGGAAACTGACGGCCATAAGGAAGGCAGAGAAGGGCAGACGGAGTCAGGTGACAGAGAACTGCTGCCTGAGGCCTTCCTGCTGCCTCCCACACAGCCACGCAGCAGCCCTGGCTTCTGGAACCCTGGTGGGTATTGCTGGGAATTTGTACCCTGGCACCCACCCATCCTTCCATGTCACCCAGCCCCAGCAGCCCAGACTATGGCAGACACTCAGTGCCCATCTTGTCTCTGGGGTGGGGCTGGCTGGCTGAGAGCCTGCACTGCCCCCCCAGGCCACCGCTGCATGGCCACCCATGGGAGCCACCACCTTTACAGTGACTCAAATGACATAAATGCTGAATATTACCCCCAGGGGCTCATCCTACAAAGGCTTTATCCCAAAAAATAAGGCCATGGTTCACAAATGTGTATTGAGATTACTGGGAGAAATGTAGGACTTGATTGAAACTGAAATTATTAGAAGGCATCAGCTACCAAGGAGCTGGATAGGAGATACATAACTACTTAATCAGATAAAGGGGGAGATGGATAAGATAAAGGTTAGATGATAAGAGCTACCCAAGCCCAGAAATACTGATCAGTCAAACTCTTAGACAGCTTCCCATACTTTTCTAGTCTAAAAATAACAAAAAGAACCAGGTATAGTGAGCACACCTGGAAACTCAGCACTTGGGAGGCTGAGGCAGGAGGATCACCATATGTTCAAGTGTAGCCTGGGCTCCAGTGAGCTCAAGGCCAACCTGAGACCATAGTGAGACCCTGTCTCAGAAAGAAGGTAGGAAGGAAGGAAAGAAGGAAGAAAGGAAGGAAGGAAGGAAAGAAGGAAGGAAGGAAGGAAGGAAGGAAGGAAGGAAGGAAGGAAGGAAGGAAAGAAGGAAGAAAAGAAAGAAAGAAAGAAAGAAAGAAAGAAAGAAAGAAAGAAAGAAAGAAAAAAGAAAGAAAGAAAGAAAGAAAAGAAAGGAAATTCTGTTTCACTCAGTGCCCTCTCTGGAGACATAATAACAAGAAACTCACTAATCAAACACCTCAGAGTCAGTCTGCCTTCTTCACACTGACAAACCTCCATCTCCTACAAGAAAAATCTCTGACTCAGTCTTGGTCAATGTAAAGTCACTGAGCAGTGGCTAGTTCTTATACTCAAGGATGTCATGTAATTCTTCCTTCTTTGGCAGCACAATGTGAGGAGATTTCAAGAGATAAAAAGTTGCAATGTAAGACTGAAGCAAGGAGAGAGTTGAAGTTCACTGAAAGCCAGGGGATGAGTCCCAAACCTATAAGACTGGACTGAAGGTATAAACCTAGATGAAGCAGTACCACCCACCATATGTCCAAGTGTGTTCAAGCTCTTTAATGTTTATGGGTCAAATATGCCATATTTGACCATAATTCTTCACAACTTGAGGCTCTCAAGCCACCTCAGTAGAGTTCTGTGTTCTGGTTTCAAGTTCACCATGCAATCTACTGATGACACTTCGCTTGAAAATAGTTCTACAGGATGATACGGGTACCTTTTATCTGCAGAACAATTGTGTTTTTATCTGCAGAATGATTATTTTTTTCTGTAGATTTGATACACAAGCTCATACATTTGACTAGAGCAAATCTTTCTCAAACATTGGATCTGGTGTCATGGCACTGTCTAAATCAGGCTTTGATCCCATAAGGCTAAAGTTATTAATACTGAAGTTACATGGCAGGCAACTCCCAAGCACACTCCCCTGCAGACCTTCAGTTCACACCTGTAATTTGCACTTGAACTGCTTCTTTTCCAGGAGTGTGTTAGGCAGCAGGCTTCTCTCAGCCTTGACTCTCAGTACCAAGGACATGTTGTGCAAGATGGTATCCTATGGGTGATCCTCCCTCTTTGATCAGTTACCTTGTCTCCCTTGGGATTAAACCTACAACATAGGCTCCTGGGCACCCAGTTCTGGTCAGCTGAGCGGGAAAACTCAAGTGCAGGCACCTAAAACATTCTTGATTTCCAAAAGTCTTACATGAGATGAGGTCCCCAGAGAGACAGTGATGGCATCCAAAGTTAAGAGAGGGGTTGGCTGTCTCTTTTCCTCCCTCACCAGGTTCTCACCTTCATGGAAGCTCTCCAGACATGCAGCAAGTGCTTTATTTCAGCCTTCTGCTCTTGTCAGTACCCCCAGGGCCTACATAGCAGGGATTCAGTTTTAGAGTAAGTGAGTGGCTAGATGGACGCATGCATTTTTTCCCTACTTTTCATCTGTCCCCACATCATTCACAAGCACAACACGTCCCTGTGGGCAAAATCTCCTATTGCACAAAGTGAATCTCACCAGTGTGGAAGTGTGAGAGAGAGCTGTCAAAACATCTCAGACCTTATGTTTAATAACACACACACACACGTACACACACAGAGATTCCAAAATGTACATCCTGGACCTCTGGAAAGAGAACAAAAGACAGTTCTTGCTGACTTCCTGTGTGGAGCATCTTGCCAACCTTCGACAAAGCCAGGTAGAGCTTCAGTGCTACTGGAGAGGGACATGAAAAAGTTGCATGGAAGAGTTTCTTCCCAGACACAGAAACCGAAGACACATACAAGTGCGGGGTGTGTGTGTGTTTGTGTGCACTCATATGCATGAGCCCCTGCTTCCTTACTGCATCAATCTATTAAATATACCCCCTCCAAGAGCCTCCCTGCGCCTGGTGCCAACCTTCATTAGCATCTCCCCAGGCGCTGATGTTAAACACTTGCCGGAATAGTCACAGTCAGGGTGCCTACTGCCACTGCACAGTTGGGTCACAGCTTGACCTCTGAGGACACAGTGACTGTTTGCTCACCAGCCCACAAGAGGCAGGCCTTCCCAAAGTGCCTGCCTTATTGCAACAAAAAGCCACAAGAAGCAAAGCTAAGGATATCAGGACCCTCTTATTTTTTTAAGAGAAAGAAATAAAATTACTTTGCACAATGCTGCAAAGATTGAGTTATAAAGCATCAGAAGGAGAAGATTATCTGCTATCATCCTCATGCTCACTTAGAAGTCTGTTTAGTAAGGAGGCCCAGTGAAGGGGAGTGGAGGATGGCAACCGGAAGGACTGCGCACTCCCCAGAAAAACCTGGTCCCCTGTGACTATCGGATTGGGCCTCCTTCTAAAACAGGGATTCTTAGGGAAAGACCCCTAACCAATCACAGCTATTCCTGGGGAGCTAGTTGGAAATGCAAATTCTCACATCCTTGCCACACACACACACACACACACACACACACGCCAGCCCCACTGAACCCGGGAAAGGGCAGTGAGCTCAGCAATCTGTGGGTCTGATGCTACCCACTTGGGTTGGGAACTGCTGAGCTGGAGAAGGAGAAATACTAAGGTGCCCAAGCTGGCTGGAGCTGCCACACAGCTGCAAAATTGTGCCACCACCTAATGAGAGTCTATGCCACCCATACAGATTGTGACCAGGTGAGCAGGTGGAATTTCAACCTCCAGGGTCACCTTGGAAGAGAGTGTGATGCTTCCCCAACTACTGATGGATGTACCAGATATCTTGAAACTGTTTTCTACCCATTCTGCCTCTCACTCCCTTGCTAGGCAGATACAAGGTCAAGCAAGCCCACAGGATCAAGGGCAATCATAGGACTAAATTAAGCCAATCTTCATGAAACGTCTGAAACTATGTCTGGCTCTTCATGGGGCCTTAAAAAATGGCTTCTATTCCTTCTTGCTTTTTGCATCTTTCCAAAGCACTGGTCATCCTGACTCCATTCTAATAATACATGTAAACATCACAGGCCCCTGTGTAACAATCAAATCCTGCCCTGATAGGGACAAAATCTCCCCCTGTGCAAAAGAGAGCCCCAAATCATCATTTTGTTTAATCATCCATCCCCACTCATGGCTCAGAAATCACATAAGTAGCTTGTCATTGAAATACTTGGGATGACCTGTTTAGCACAGAGACAAAGCCACACTGTAAAGCACCTATTTGGGAGTCATTTGTGGGCACAGACATCAGTGTCTCCAGGACTCTCTGCAACACTGCCAGAGGCGAGTCAGTCTCCACGCGTTTGCCTGTTTTGTCTTTTGACTGCAAGGGACATACATTTAAATGTATGTCCCCGATATTCCACTACAAGATCAACCTTCAGCAAGCACCGCCCTGAGACCGTGTGAAAACACATTCCTTGACACACCTGTAGAAACAGTGACTCTGTAACCTCAGGGAGCCAAGGCACAGAACCACTCCGACAGCAGCTAACAACCAAGTTCTGTTTGTGTCTGGGTTTTGAGGAGGTCAGCGAGATGAGTTTTGTCTCTTGTGAGTGACAGAGGAGAGCTTAATTAACAGGAGGGAGAGGGAGGGACACAGATATAACCTCTGCAGCCAGCCCTTTCCCCTGGCATCCGGACCCGCTCATTTTCCTCAGCAAAGAAGAGCCGAGGCAGGCTGCTCATTTGCCTAACTCAGAGTCCTCGGAATTCTCCAGACACCAGGCAGCCAGCCTCTCTTCACATGCAGAGGGCTTGCCACAGGGGCTGGGAGCAAATTATCCTTAATGAGCCTGGAAGGATCCTGTCTGGGACCAACCTGCTCACTGCCACACAGGGTACCTTTTATTCTCTGTCCCAGAAGTATCTCCTTTCATGCCTCATTTAAAGGGCCCAAAAGGCAAACAGCTTCCAGATCGCTTCCACCTCATATTCCAAGCTCATTAATGGAGAAAAAGAGAGACAGAAAAAATAGCAAGCATAAAACTTACTTTCCAAAAGCAAAGTAGTCTTCTTTTCATTCTTTTTTTTTAATCTTCTGTCTGTTTTCATATGCACTCACTCTTGGCACCAACATCAAGCAAACTGTGAAAAAACAGTAGAATCTCATTGGAAAGAATGTTCATTTGTTTGACAAATACTTATATAACACATATCTTAAGCCATGCATTTTGCTAGGTCCCAGTGTTACAGTGCATCATTGTCTATTTTCTATTGTTATAACAGAATACCCATGTCCTAGTCTTTTTCTCATTGCTGTGACCAAGGATACCTGAGAAAAACAACTGACGGAAGAAAGGCTTATTTTGGTTCATGGTTTCAGGCATTTCAGTCCATGGATGACTAACTCCAGGACAGAAACATCATGGCAAGGGCATGGTGGCAGAAAGTTGCTCATCTCATGGCACCCAGCAAACAGAGCAACACTGAGAGAACCAGAGCACAAGAGAAAGGAGCCAGGAACCAGGTACAGTCCCTAGAGCCTTGCCCCCAAGACCCACTCCCTTCAACTCTCACCTCACAAGAATACCATCCAAGGATGATCTCACTAATGGATTATTTCACTGATAAAGCTAGAGCCTCATGATCCAGTCAGTTTCCAGAAAGCCCATCAGCTGATAACAAGCCTTCAGGGAACATTTCAAATCTAAGCCACAACAAGCTGAGACGCTACAGAAAAGAAATTTATTTCTTACAGTTCTGGAATCTAGGAAGTCCAAGGTCAAGCAGCTGCATCTAGTGGTCCCAAGACACCCTGCAAATACTAAAATTCAAGGGTGCTCTTGTCTCTTATAAAAAGTAGTACAGTGTTTGCATATCACCAACACACATTCTCCTGTATATAGATATCCCTTGTTTAACGACCTGTTTAATGACTGTTCAGACTTAAGACTGAGATGTGCTGTCCAAACATATATTTACAACCCATCTTTTTTTTTGGTACAGTTCTGTATATCCTGTTTATAGACCCACAATGTCTTTTCCTGTACTGTACACATTTTTATACAATGCAGTGATTTTTGCTAATTGTACTATATAGTACAGTATAAAGTATTATGGTTTTATGTTCTATTATACATTATAGTGCTGCATGTAAGAGTAGGCAAATACTGTATGCAAATAAAATGCAAAGTCACCAAGTCAAAGTTTCTTTTGACCATTTCTTTGTTCTGAGTATTATAATGTACATACTACATACAATTCCTCATTTAATGACCGATTCAATTAACAACCTAGCAGTGGGAATGGAACTTGATCATTAAATGAGGAATGTATGTACTTTCAATCATTTCTAAATTGTTTGTACTATTCAACACAATGCAAATGCTATATAAATAGCTTCTATATGCATTGTTTAGAGAATAGCGACAAGAAAAAAATCTACACAGGTACAACTTATTTTCAAGTTTTGATGCACAGTTGGTTGAATCCATGGATGTGTAACCCAGGATAATGAGAACAATAGATATAGATGTAGATGTAGATATAGATATAGATGTAGATATGTTATTAAAATCCATGTTAAGTGCTAGGGAAAAACAGAGGTCAACAACAGAACAGAGAGGAAGGGATAGTTCAGGGCAGGCCTTGTAAGTATGTAAGGCAGCCCTGAAGTATAAACAGGGCTCTCTCACTGTCTCCCTGCTTTCGGGTGTGATAAGGTGAGTGACTGTCCTCCATCATGCCCTTCTGTCATGATATTTCTGCCTTGGAGTCAATCACCCGTGGACTGAAACACTTGAAACCATGAGCCAGACTAGGGAGGAAAAGGGTCCCAGAAAAGGTAACAGCATGCCAGAGACCAGGTATGGAAAGTGCTGAAAGGTTTCTAAGGGATACAAAGAAGCCAGAGTGGCCCAAGTAACTGGAAAAAGAGTAGAGTGGAACAAGATGAAATCAGAAAGGGAGATGGTCACTCAATCAGGCAGGGACTTGCTGGCCATAGTACTAGGTTTGAACCTTTTCTCTAACACATGAGGTGACCTCATTTGAGGGCTTTCAAAAAAAATGGAGGTTAATATATTTTTACATTTCAAAAAATTACTGAGACCAGTGTGGGTGGAGAAGAAATTTGAAGAAACAAGAGAGGAAGCAAGAGACAAGTGAGGAGATTCTTACATTAGTCTGGGTGAGAACCAATGCTTTTTAGCTTCATACAGAAAGCAGCAGAAATAGGAAAGTGTAAGGGTATTTGAGACTTCTGGGTGATGTGGGGGAGGGAGAGTGGTGGGGTGGAGATGATACAAGGTTTCTTACCTGAATAGTTGGGTGAGTGATAGTTCCAATAAAATCCCTGTTGAGCTCTCTGGTGGCAAAAGCCACACTAGCTGAGAACAGAAAGAAGTACATAAGGTTCTCTGAACGTGCCAGAGTAGAGTCAGTCAGTGTGTTGATGGCCAACATTTCCCCACCCACTGTTCCTTCCTCACGGACCAAACTTGACAGGAAACGGGCACCTGAGTGTTCAACGATTCTATCAAAACAAAACCAACTTTCTCTTTCACCCTTTGGAGTTGAAATACAACCAGAAACATCTCAAAGAATACAATTTGGTAAAGGATTTCCCACTTTTCACACAGATTTGGATGCTTTCCTGCCCAAGGGCAGGTTTCTACACAGAGTTTGTTAATTAAGGAAATGAGATCTGGAGCCTCCAAGATCCTAATAATTCCAGACACAAGGCTCCCATGCCTGCTGCCTCTAGTCCCACTTTGACTATGAACAACCTCTTCTCCCTTTTCCTAAAGTGCCTGATTCCTTAACTTGGACACAATTATGAATATCTTAATGCCCAACAAGAAATTCAATTGACTTATATGGGGTACAACTAATAAACACGCAGAATCCAGTCAGGCTTCAATGCTTCCCTCCTAGCAAGTATCACTTTTTAACTTTTTACTAAACTTGTCTATGTGCTGTCTCTTCTATGAGTTGCTTTGAAGCCAAACTCTTCAGATGGTCCCTCAAGGAAGGGGCTTAATAAATAGTTTCTGATGATGATAATCATACCACAAATCTCCAAAACCACTGGAAAGTGAGAAATTTAGTTTAGAACTACCCTAGAAGTAAATTTCAATGACACAAAGTGGGACTATTCACGTTGTCAATCAACCAAGCCAAAAAAGCATGTCCTTTTCACAATTTCCTGACACAAGCACCAGATATGAAATCCCTAAGCTGAAGAAAAACAGTAAGGATTCTGTGTTGTGCTGAGGGAATTCAGATCTCAGCTCCATCATTTGCTAGTTTTGTGAAGAGGGGCAAGTTACTTAAACTTGTTGTATCTGATTTCCTTACATCTGAAGTAGAAATAATGATCCAGGTATGTTGGCACAAGCCTGTAAGTTCCAGCTACTCAGAAGGCTGAGGCTGGAAGATCATCTGAGCCCAGGAGTTCAACACTATCCTGGGCAATACAGCAAGATTTCCATCTCAAAAAGCAAGGCGTTCTTAACATAGAGATAATGGTAAGGTTATTGTTAGGATTAAACCAGATAACACATAAACCACTTACAATGGTCCTCAAAAACTAATGAGGACCCTCCACCCAGAGTACCTTGGTGGTCTAGGAGAGTGCCAGCAACTGCTCCCCCCATGCAAAGGAGCTCTGCAGGTCAGTGAGACAGCTGGCAACCCCTCCCCCCACCTGGAGGATCTCAGTGGACCGGCAAGCACTGAAACCCCTCTCACCACCCGCAGGACCTTGTCAGGCTGCTCAGATCATAAGTGAGCTCTTCCTCCACCCGGAGGACTTCAGTAGGCTGGCAAGAGTATGGGTGAGCCCTCCCTTTGCCCGGAGGAATGAAGGTGGGCCTGCAAGACCCCCAGTGACACAGTGACACAGTAGGGCCCCAGCTGGAGAGCACACCATGATAGGTAGGTCTGGCATCCTGGAAAAGTCTGAAGCGTAAGTAGCAATACAAGCCAAGAACTGGTTCACATCAATACTACTAGACTATCCAGCCCAGGAAGAACCCAAGACTCACCCAACTGGCCCCACAGGAGGAATGCAGGTGACTGGCCCCTCCCCTATACTGGGGAACCTACTGACTGGATGAATGCCAGCCACACAGTAGGATCCTAAGATGCACACAATGGACACGTGAGACTAGTGAGATTGAAAAGACTGAAATATGAACCAAGAGGTGAAAATGACAATACAAAAATGCAAAATGTAATCTCAGACTTCCAGCCCATCCAGAACAGGTACAGGAGACATCAACATAGAAAACACTGGAAGAAAAACACCTGAAATTTCTGAAAAGATAACAAGTGAAGTAAAGAAACAAATCCATGAGGCTATAGAGGAAGTCAGATCAGAAATTATCTCTCAGGCAAAAAAAGAAATGTCAACATTTATACAAGAATTGCTCAGCAAATCTAGAGTAGAGACTGAAAAAAATAGAGGATGATAGGAAGAGGATGGAAACCATGAATGAGGAAGAGGATGGAAACCATGAATGAACAGCATAGGAAACAAATCAAATGCATGAAACAGATTCAAAAGGATATCCAGGAAATAAAAACTTTCATTGAAAGCTGGCAAAACCACTTGAAAGAAACTGAAGACAGACTTTCAGACCTTACAGACAGAATCATTGTTAACAATCATGAGTGGAAAGATCTCTTGAAAAACAACAGATAAGGAAATGACAATTCAACAGCTGAAAGACAAAACACAAAGAAAAATAATACAAGAATAATTGGTGTTATGGTTGATACATTGTGTCAATTTGAGAAGTCTGGATGTTTAACTAAGAGACTCAGCAGGGATTCAGGATTGTTACTTTATAAACATCTTGAGCCTGTGCAGGAGGAGGGCAAGGAGATTTTGTGCCTGTTACACCAGCCATGGAGTGAGGGTGACCTGTGTACAATACAAGGGAGGAAAAGAGGCTTGCTCTTCCCCTTTATTGCTCTGGCTGCTTTTGCTGGCTGCTGCCTCAAAGTTTTGCTCCTGTACCATGCCACCCTGCCTTGGAACCAGCTGAGTATGGACTGAAACGTCCACAAACAGTGAGCTAATAAACCTTTCTTTCCTTCATTTTGGGTGTTGGATATTTTGTCCCAGCACTGAGAGAAAAGAAACCAAGACAGACTTTAGTACCAATGAAGTAGGGTCATCACTGTGACTGTACCTGACCATGTGGTTCAAGAGCCTTTGGAAATGGCTCCTGGGAAGAGTTTGGAAAGGTTTGGAGATGTCACCTAAAAGAGTAGCACTGGAATGCGTTAGGCTGTTCTGTATAGCAGATTTTGGTCAGAGCTCAGAAGATCAGAAGGCTGATAGAAATCCTTTGGGTAAATACCAAGTTTGGGAGGCTTCTTCTTGGAAGAAGGACTCCACTGGGTGCTAGATTGCAGGTGATGTGTGTTATGGCTTGGCAGAAAGTTTGTCAGTATTTTTCACAAGTCCAAAGGCTCTGCCTGAGACTAAGATTAAGGGCAGTGGACTAATTAATCTGTCAGAACAAATTTCAAGGGAGTCAAATGTTGAAGCTGTGGAATGGCTATTGCTGTGGGCTTTAACTATATCTATGTTGAGAATCAAGAACAAAGAGCCCAGCAGGATGATTTAAAACATTATGCATTTGGCCAGAAAGAAAGCTCCAATAAAGGTGTGGACTGCAAAGACAGAGCTGAGGAAACCTTGATTGCTGAGAATGAACAGAATAGAAATGATGGCATGAAGGCATCACAAAAAGCAGCAAGTCTCAAACCTTTGCAGCCTCAAAACTGCAAAAGTGAAAGACTTTGCTTTGAGGCAAAAGCTGCAGAGTACCATGTTCCAGAATGGCAGCAGCATAAGAAATTTGTTTCTCAGAATTGAATTCAGAGTGCCCAGCAATCTAGGCACTCAACCCTACAGCCAAGAGAGAAGAAAAACTGGCTACTGCTTCAACTGGCAGCATAACTCAGCATCATCCACATGGTGCTGGTTTTAGGTGCATACAGAATGCAAGAGTTCAGAGGTTAAAAAGGCTTCCATCCAGATTTCAGAAGGCCTGGAACTGTTAGGATTTTGGCAACTGTTGCAGATGGACTAAAAGTCTTTTGCATAAAGGGATGTGTATGAGTCTTTGGGAGACCAAGGACAAAATACTATGTTTCTAATGTAATACAATGTTGATAGACTTAATACTGGTTCTTAAAGATTGTTAAACCTGTGTTATAATGTTCAAGTTGTTAAATGTTAAGAATAACCAAGTCTTGTATCTGGAGGTTGGTTTAAAGAAATGCATCTGGTTGCCAAATTGACAAGGGCTGGATTGCTATGGTTGATATGTTGTGTCAATTTGAGAAGTCTAGAAGTTTTACTAAGAGACTCAGCAGGGAACCAGGGTTCTTACTTTATAAACATCCTGAGCCTGTGCAGGAGGAAGGTAGGGAGATTTTGTGAGTGCTACACCAACCCTGGAGTCAGGGTGACCTGTATACAGGAGGAAAAGAGGCTTGTGCTTCCCTTTTTGGTCTGGTTTCTTTTCCTGGCTGCTGCCTTGAAGTGTTGCCCCAGTGCCATGCCACTCTGCTTTGAATTCAGCTGATTATGGACTGAAACTGCCATAAACAATGAGCTAATAAACTTTTTGTTCCTTCATTTTGGGTGCTGTATATTTTATCCCAGTAATAAGAGAAAAGTAACCAGATGGTTGGTGTCAATGAAAAAGCAGGAGTCAACACAAATGACATAAATAACCATTTGCAAAAGTAATAGCAGAAAATTTCCCAAGCATGGAAGAATTTGACATACTTATACATGATGCATATAGAACTCCAAGCAGCCATAACTAAAATAAATCTACACACAGACATATAATAATCAAGATCCCAGAAATTCAGCACGAAAACAGAATATTAAAAGTTATTAGAGAAAAGAAACAGATCATCTATAAAAGAAGCCCATTAGAATCATGGCTGACTTTTCAACACAAACATTCAAGTCAAGAAGAGCTTGGAATGAAGTATTTCAAACCCTGAAAGAAAACAACCTCTAATTCAGGTAGATGTACCTCAAAAAACTATCTTTCAAAATTAATGGAGAAATAAGATACTATCATGACAAAGAACAACTGAATAAATTCATGTGCACAAAATCAACCCTAGAAAGAATACTGAAAGATATTCTAGACAGAGATAAAAATGACCACAACTCCCAGAACAACAATAGAAAGAAACCACCAGGCAGGGGCAAACAGTGAAACAGAGGGAAAAAGCAGGGAACCAACAACAGGAAAATAACATGACGAAGATGAGCCAATATATACCAATTCTAACAATCAATGTAAATGACCTCAATTCAAATAAAAGAAACAGATTGACAAAATTGATTAAGAAACAAGATCTAACAATATGCAGTATACAAGAGACACATTTAACTAAAAAATAAACTCACAGACTGAAAGTTAAAGAATGGAAAACAATACTCCATGCAATAGAAACCCAGAAAAAAAGCAGGGGTAGCTATTCTGTTTGCAGACAATATGAACTTCAAACCAAAAATGATCAAAAGAGATAAAGAAGGCCACTACATACTTGTTAGGGGAAAAAATCAAGAGGAAGAGACAACAATCATAAATATATATGCACCAAATACAGGAGCATCCAATTATAGAAAACGAATACTAATTGACATGAAAAATCAAATAAGAAATAACATGATTGTAATGGAGGTATTTAATATCCCAGTGTCACAAAGAGCTAGATCAACTAGACAAAAAGTTAGTAAAGAAATAACAAAACTGAATCAAACGTGTGAACAAATGGACTCCATAGTTTCACTCAACATCAGAACACACATTCTTCTCAAGTGCATATGGGACCTTCACTAAAACAGACAATATAAGAGCTCATAGAACATACTTAAGTAAATGCAAAGGAATTGAAATTATCCCACACATATTACCTGCAATGAAATTGGAAATTAATGGCAAAAAACCACAAATATAGAAATTAAATGACATCCTCCTGAGCAACCAATGGGTCACAGATTTAAAGAACAAATTAAACAATATCTATAATTAAATGAAAATGTAGATACAACTTACTGGAACCTGTAAGACACAATGAAAGCAGTCCTCAGAGGAAAATTTATAGTGGTGAATTTTTACAGCAGGAAAACAGAATGAGCACAAATAAACAGGCTACTGTTGCACCTCGAGCTTCTAGAAAAATAATAGCAAGTCAAGCCTAAAACCCATACAAGGGAGGAGATTATAAAGATCAGAGCAGAAATTAATGCTATTCAGACTAAGAAAACAATACAACAAATTAATGAATTGAAGAGTTGGTTCTTTGAAAGAATAAATAAAACTAATAAGCCCCTAGCAAACCTTATCAATAAAAGGAAAGAAAAAACTCAAATTCACACAATGAGGACTGAAAAGGGTGAAATCACTACAGATCCTGTTGAAATCAGATCACCAATACCTACTTCAAAAATCTTTACTTGCATAAGATGAAAAACACAGAAGAAATGGACATATTCCTAGAAATGTATGAATTACCAAAGCTGAATCAAGAAGATAAAAAATTTTGAATAACCCAATATCAGTTATTGAAATTGAAAACATAATTAAAAACTTATCAACAAAGCCCAGGTCCTGATAGATTCACAGCTGAATTCCACAAGAAATTTAGAGAAGATTTAATGCCAATACTCCTCAAACTCTTTGATGAAGTTGAAAGGGAAGCAATTCTCCCTAACTCATTCCTGGAGGGAAGTGTTACTCTGATACCAGAACCAGACAAAGACCCAACCAATGAACATAGATGCAAAAATCCTCAATAAAATACTAGCACCCAGAATGCAGCAAATCATCAAGAAGATTATACACCATGACCAAGTGGAATTCTTTCCAAGAATACAAGAATGATTCAACATACCAAAATCAATAAACATAATACACCATATCAACAGAGCAAAGATAAAAAATTACATGGTCATCTCAATAAATGTAGAAAAGGCTTTTGATAAAGTCCAACACGCACTCATGATAAAAATCCTACAGAAAATCAGAATAACAGTCTCTACCTCAATCTCATAAAAGCCATCCATGACAAACCAACAGTTAACATTGTACTAACTGGACAAAAACTGAAAATTTTTATCCTAAAATCAGGAACAAGACAAGGATGTCCAGTACTACTCCTCCTATTCAAGACAGTTCTGGAAATGTTAGCCAGAGCAATTGGACAAGAGAGAGAAATAAAAGGAATAAGAATAGGAAAGAAAGAATTTAAATTGTCATTATTCACAGATGACATGATGCTCTACATAGATGACCCCAAAAACTCCACCAAAAGACTACTAGAGTTAATAAGCAAATTCATCAGTGTAGCTGGATAAAAAGTAAACACTCAAAAATCAATAGCATTCCTGTACACAAACAACAAACTCACTGAGAAAGAAATTAGGGAAACAACACCTTTCACAATAGCATCCAAAAAAATTGAATACTTAGAAATTGATCTAACAAAAGATGTAAAAGATCTACACATTGAAAACTACAGTACTCTGAAAAAGGAGATCAAAAAGGATCTCAGAAAGTGAAAAGATATCCCTTGCTCATGGATAGAAAGAACCAACATTGTTAAAATTCCATACTCCCAAAATTGTTACACAGATTTAATACAATTCTGATCAAAATGCCATTAGCACACCTCACAGATCTAGAGATAAGATTCTTAAAATCCATTTGGAAACAGAAGAGATCTAGAATAACTAAGGCAATCCTGGGCAACAAAGGCAAGACAGGAGACATCACAATCCCTGACTTGATATTATACTACAAATCTACTGTGATAAAAATCAGTATGGTACTGGCAAAAAACAGACCTGAGAATCAGAGGAACAGATTAGAAGATGCAAACACAACTACAAAGACACTCAGCCACCTTATCTTAGACAGAGGGGCCAAACATGTTCACTGGAAGAAAGATAGCCTCTTTAATAAATGGAGCTGGAACAACTGGCTTTCCACATGCCAAAGACTAAAACTAGATCCATGTCTATCAGCATGCACTAAAGTTAAAATGGATCAAAGATCTAAATATTAAACCAGAAACACTAAATCTACTGGAAGGCAAGGTAGGTAGAAATCTTGAAGAATAGGGGTAGGCAGAGAGTTCAGGAACAAAACCCAAACTGCTCAGGAAGTACTTCAAAGAATCAATAACTGGGATCTCATCTTACTAAAAAGTTTTTGCACATCAAAAGAAATCACCAACAGAGTGAAAAGACAACCCACAGAGTAGGAAAAAATTTTATCCAACTGTCCCTCAGACAAAGGACTTCTATCTAGAACATATAAAGAAATGAAAAAAACCAGGTCCCCCAAATTCAAAGGGTCAATCCAAAAATGGCATCTGAGATGAATATGTACTTCTCAGATGAAGAAATACACATGGCAAATAAATATATGAAAAAAAAATGTTCAACATCACTGGTTATTCAAGAAATGCAAATTAAAACAACACTGAGATTCCACCTCATTCCAGAAAGAATGGCTATTACCAAGAAATCAACCAATAACAAATGCCAGTGGGGCTATGGGGAAAAAGGAACCCTTCACTGTTGGTAGGAGTGTAAACTGGCACAGCCACAGTGGAAATCAGTGTGGAATTTCATCAAAAAACTAGGATTGGAGGTCCCATTCCATCCAGCTATTCCTCTTCTGGTTATTTTCCCAGAAGAATCAAAAACATCATATCACAGTGATATATGTGCACCTATGTTTACAGCAGCACAATTTGTAATAGCTAAATCTTGGAAACAACCCAAATGCCCATCAACTGAGGAACGGATAAAAAAGATGTGGCATTTTTATCCAACAGAGTACTACTCAGCTATAAAGAAGGATAAACTCAAGGCTTTTATAGGTAAATGGATGCATCTTGAGACCATACTCATAAGTGAAATAAATCAGATTTGCATGTGTAAACATCATATTGTATCCCTAGAATAAAAAACTGAAAGAGTAAATAAGATTCAAAAGGCACAATAGCTAATATGAAAGTGAAAGGGGAAGAAACTGCTCAAAGGGAAGAACAACTAGGATGTTGGAAAGGAGAAAAGAAAGAAGGGAAATGATTTTATATATAGATATATATGAAATATATAGATATATGAAATAGATAATTACAGTACTAATCTCTGTTAGTTCATCAGTAAGGTTTGTGCTTTCATTGTTTGATCATTTTTTCAGGCCTATATCTTGTAATCTGAGCAACTACTTTGAAGATAACAATATGCGATTTTTTTTTGCAGCAACGGGGATTGAACTCACAACCTCGCGCTTGCCAGGGCAGGCGCTTAAGGCGCTGAGCCAAACTCCCGGCCCTGGTTTTTCGAGGCAGGGTCGCACTATGTAGCTCAGGCTGGACTTGCGCTCGCGTTGTAGCCCAAGCCAGCCTCAAACTCACAACGCTCCGCCTACCTCAGCCTCCCGAGTGCTGGGATTAAAGGCGTGCGCCACCACGCCCGGCTCAATATGCAATATATTAACCATTGTTAATTTCCTAAAAAAATAAAAACTAATGAGGAGGAGGAGGACAGCAATGGTGCTTGCAGTGGCTATAGGTCATGGAGACCTTGCTCACGGGGCACTGGAACTATGCTGAGCTTGTCCCAGGGAGTTGTGGGATTTTGGGGGGCTTTGGCAGCTTCTGGGAGGGAGGCACAGAGGTCTGATGAGAATGGAATGACATAGAGCATCATGGGACATAAACCATGCTTCACAGAAGCCATCCAACCATGGCTATAACTCAGATTGGCCCCAAATACATCACAGCGCTGAGTTAGAGGAATCCCCACTGTTTCCTTCTTTCCTTAATTCCCAAAATAAATGGGGACATGGAACACAATGCCTCCACTGCTCCCTGCAGCCTGCCTTCCTTTCTTGGTGTCTGTCCCTCTCTCCCTCTTGTTTCTTAGCATCCTGTAGATCCAGATAAAGAAGAAAGCACATAGATGCTACTCACAGTTCTCAAGATAATGGGAAAATGCCAAGTTACATTCACACCTACCAACCAAAAAAAGACTAATAAGATTTCCAGGTCTTTAAAACTACTGGTGTGAGAGTGCTGATCAAGATCGATAGGGCCAAGCCTACTTCTCGGAGAAAAGAGTGGGGAGGAGCAGCTGGCACGCAAATTTAGATCCTACATGGAGTTCTGCCAGGAATATTCTCAGATCTTCAACAGACACAACAACTGCGTGGAGAGCAGAGTCAGTACAATCCTGTATGGCCCTGTGACAACCACTTACCTGGTCCTATCTCACCCCTTTCTAGACTCCTGGGACCTTTGACTCCTTGCTTTGCCTCAGCCCTTGGGACACAAGAGCAAGAACACTGCATGAATCCAACCCCTCCAGCCCCACGTGCCTAGCATGATTATCATAGGTAGCACAGGCAGTGATGTTTGTAAAGCCAGCAGATCAAAATCAGCAGCACAAAATAGCAGCTATAGTCATGCTCACACCCCACAACCTCTGTGCATCTTCAGCAATAAGAAGTTACTGGGTTAGAAAAATGTGTGCTATCAGAAGAAACATTGAGAAATTTGGGACAAGAGAGATAAACCTAGAAAATCAGGCATTTGATTAACAGCTATTGGCAATAACAGCTACAAGAGCTCAGCATCTTCTTTGTGCACTTTTGGCTTCTGTTGTGATGATATTTGCATTATTGAAATTTCACAGGTTTTTATTGCTGCTGTAACAAATTATTACAAATACAAATTAAAATAACAAATTTGTTACTTCAGAGTTTCTGGAAGCCCTAAGTCCAACTTGTGTCTCACTGGGCTAAAATCAGGCTGAAGATGGCAGGGTTGCATTGCTTTCCAGCTCTGAGGAAAAATTTAATTCCAGACCCTCTCAAGTTATTGGATAAATAAATCCAGCTCCCTAAAGTTCCAGGCTGATGTCTTTGCACGCTTGCTGGCCAGAAGACAGGACTGCCTGGAACTCTTAGACGCCTTGCTTTGGTCCACACACGTGGAATCCGCATCTCAGAACCAGCAAATCCCACTGAGTCCTTCTGACACACGGAATCCCTCCAATGTCTTCTCCTGCTGCATCTCTCCTTCCTCCTTCTTTGCACCTCTCTGATGTCTAATTTTCAAGGCTGTGTTATCAGATATCAGACTGGGCCCACTTGATGTTTCATGATGATTTCCCTATTTTAAGGATCGTAATCTTATTTTTATCTGCAAAGTCCCCTTTGCCATGAAACTCAACCTATGTATATGGCTTGTACTAAGCCACAATAAATCTCTCCTCCTTCAACCTGTGAGTATCAGATATTTTGTCCCAGCAACAAGAAAAGTAAGAGTATATACAAAGCAGCTGAGTGCTTGCGTCGTCAGCGTGTATACTAAAATTGGAAAGAGGGAGCAAAGCCTTCCCTAGAGCATATCACCTGAATAATCATTTCAGTCACATCACTGAAGACATGATGGATAGGTGGAGAAGGTGATCGAACCTCTAGCCTGCACAAAAGAGTCAAAATAAATCTCATTTCTTAGCACTTTCTCACTTTTTACAAGGAAGACAATTATTCTAGTTTTCCCAAAACAGTAGGGTTTGTTCTTTTGCACACTCTCCACTCTCATCCCTTTCCCCCCCACTCTTAAGGATTTTTTTCCTCCTGACTTCCACCTCCCTCTACTACAGCCTGCATTTTTTGGTTAATTTTAAGAGATAGTTTGGCTGCATTGTGGGATGTTCAAGTTAAGCTAGGCACGTCCATGAAAGTGTTTCCAGTTAAGCCTAGAACTTGGATCTGTGAGCTCAGTAAAGCAGATCACCCTCCCTAACGTGACAGGGCATCTTCCAATCTGTTGAAAGGCTGAAAAGTACAAAAATGTGAAGAGCAGGCAGTCGTAGTGTGTCTATAGTCTTATCCACTCAGGCGACTGAGGCAGGAGGATCATTTAAGCCCACATATTCAGACTGGGTAATATAGTGAGACTTACCTTCAATTAAAAAAAAATCAAAGGTGGAGAAAGGAGGAGTTTAATACTGTCTCAGCTGGGACACTAGCCTCTTCCTACCCTCCAACTTGGGTTTACACTACTCCCTCCTCTGGTTCTCATCAGCTCTTTGGACTCAGACTGGAATTACCCACCAGCTTTCCTGGGTCTCCAAATTGCTGATAGCGGATTGTAAAATGTCTCAGTCCCCATAATCCAACGAACCACCATCTTGGAAGGCCCTTCCTGAGCCTGTGTCCTCGGTTCTGTTTCTCTGCAGGACCCTGACTAATACATTGCGTGTTAGCTCTGTTTCAACAGCAACACTTTTTCTGGAAGCCATTTTGACCAGATTTCCCCAGAACAGGGGCGCACACCCAGAGAAGGTTGCTCCACACTCAGGGACCTCAAAATGCCCTGGGAGCCCTAGCATGAGATGCACTCAACCGTCATTTCTAGCACTAAGCGCAGGTCTGATTAAGTGAGTCTGGAGGCCTTTCCTGTGAATTCCCTTGGCCAGCAGAAAAGCAGGGAAGAAAGTGAAAAGGACACGGCACCCAGCACCAGAGACCCATGACATTCAACCTGTTGGTTGCGGGGGTGCAAATCCCTCTGGGCTGCTTCCTCAGGATGACGTCATCTTGAAGTGCGCCACCTACTGACGTCATCTTGAGGCGTGGCGAGTTGAGTTCATCGCTACCGTGAGACCCTACGCGGTGACTCTCCCATGAGCCTGTGCGCCACACTCCGCCGGGAACTTGCTGTGAGACTCGAGGGTCAATGGAACTCTGAAACTCAATGCCTTCTGTGTAAACAGGCGGACGGATGAGACAAGGCAGCTTCTGCGCTTGACGTGCATTTCCTTTCCGAGCCCTCGAGGGCAACATTGCCCTACAGAGACCTCAGGGAAATCAGTAGGGTTAACAGCTCACAGATGTGCACTAGGGAAAGGCCTTCCTCTCTGCACTGCCTTCTCTAACCTTCTAGGTTCTATAGTCGTCTTATTAATGTGATGGAACTGTTACAGAGCTAACATTTCCATCCCCAGTTAGACTGTGAACTCCTCAAAGGCAAAACAGCGATACCCACAGCCTAGGGCTGAAGGTTCCCAAACTCATTGCATGGACAAATACCCATCCCACTGCATGACCAGAGCCGAATCCCAGGTAGATTTACAATCTCAAAGAGTTGAAACCTATATTTTTTAAAACAACCCCAATGATTCCAATAGGAAACCAGCTTTAGAAAGCACCAGTTGAGCAAAAGACATTGTAATCAGTCTGTTGAATGCATATTGAAAGTCAGTCACTTGGTAGAGAAAACAGGAATGAGACTCTGGGTAGGAAAAGTAATGTGCTTTGCAGCTGTCCAAAGGCTCCACCTGTCTTTTTTTTTTTTTTTTTTTTTTTTTTTTTTTGGTACCTGGGATCAAACATAATGTCGCACCTGCAAGGAAGGCACTTACACCACTAAGCTAAATCCCTGGCCCTATTTTTTGAGACAGGGTCTCACTATGCAGTTCAGGCTGGCTTTGAACTCACTTTGTAGCCCAGGCTGGTCTCGAACTCACAATGATCCTCCTGCCTCAGCCTCTCAAGTGCTGGAATTAAAGGTGTGTGCCCCCACACCTGGCTTCCACCTGGCTTCTGATCTTTTTTATCAAGTTAGTTTTTCTGGCATGACTGTATTTGCCCTTCAGATAATAATTTTAGAAAGAGAGAGAGAGCTCAACTATTGAGGGAACAAGACCTTGGTCATCTGTGCCCTTGGTCAATCACATCTTCTTGTCATCCACATTCACTAAACTCCAGAATACAGTGCGGTGCCTGGGGAGGGGAGTAGTGGGGAAGAGAGAGGGAA
Organism: Dasyprocta punctata; assembly: GCA_004363535.1. Lineage (NCBI taxonomy): Eukaryota > Metazoa > Chordata > Mammalia > Rodentia > Dasyproctidae > Dasyprocta > Dasyprocta punctata. The sequence goes on along the minus strand of RJWM01004552.1, from coordinate 49,805 downwards.
GAACAAAGATGATTCTTTTGTACCTTTGTCTAATCTCTTGCTTTTGCTGAGCCTACACTTGGGACAGGCAGCATCCTTGGCACTTTGCCCTTAGCCTGCTAATGTTGATAATAGGTTCCTTGATCTTGAGGAGGCTTGCAGCTCATAATGCAGGCAAGAGATACGATATCACAGCCACTAGCCACAAGCTCCTTCCTTCCCCTATGTCAGGCATGTGATTGCTGCACAAATAAAAGGGAAATGCAGTCACCAGCCACAAATTCAGGGAGAAGGCTGGAGGAAAGGGTTTATCTTTGATAGTGATTAAGACATTTTACAGCAGGAGAGGGAGATGCGTTATGACTTTAGAGCAGCTTGTGTCCTAATGGCCTGAAACCCTGCAGGAGCTGCTCAGGCATGGTTGGCAGAAGAGGAATGGCAGGAGCCACAGCTCAGTTCTCAGGCCTGAGCCAGACATGCTAGTACACAGCTGTAATCTGGGAGACTGAAGCAGGAGGACTGCAAACTGAAGCTCAGCCTGAACAACTTACTGTCTTAGACAGTCTCAAATTTTTAAAAAAATAATAAAGGCTGAAAACGTAGCTTAGTGCAAATGCCTTGGGTTCAATCCCAAATATATATTGTTTTAAAAATATTCCCAATCCTGGCCGACTGGCCACAAACCCTCACAGGATGGCTCTTTGCCAAGAGGAGAGAGATGTTCTGAACTTGGGGTCTGTGGGGAGTACCGACAGCACTGACGGCCTTCCTGAAATCAGTTCTGTACTGTTCATGTGCATCAGAGTTCTTGTTAAAAATCTAGATTCCCAGGCCCTGCCTACAGAGGGTTCTGCCTGACCCAGTCTCCACCAAAGCCCTGGAGGTCAGTCAGTGAGTGGACAGAGCCAGTTTCTTCCTTCTGTTCTGTTTTTGTGTTGTTAGGTAATGGCACAGGGTCATGCTGTGGCCCCCTCACAGGCAGAGCCACCATGGTGCATTTGGTCCATAACTGACCACGGTGGACAGGACTGCAGCAGGCCTCAGTACCCTAGAAAGCTGGGTAGCTGCAGAGCCTACACCAGCAGGAGTATGTTCTTGCTCTCAAATGTTGGCCAGCTGGGGACAGCCTATGGGGACTGGGAGCCTGGGTGTGTACCAGCAAGGCTGCCGATACTTGAGAGCATCCTAACACTGTGGCCAGGCTTGTTATCCTCTCTGAGCTGGGCCAGTCAGATTTCTAGATGCCAGTAAGGTCACAGAGGGAAAAGGCTTCAGGTGGCACTGGCTGGTCATCAGAAGCGCTCTACTTTGGACCATCAAACTCTCCACAAAAACTGTTTGTGTGAGTATCTGTGTGTCTCTGCACATGCAGGATATCTATGTGTGTTGAGGGAGAGTCTGTTACCCAAGAGTGTGGGCCCAAGGTGTGCACCAGGGTATATGGGAGCGCTGAATCTCAGTGGGTGAGTGTACTGGGTGATATGCTGTGTACCCCCAAGTCCTCATACTTTTGATGGGGCTGAGTCTAGTGCTTGTGTTCAGTTTGTTGTCTAGCGCTGGGACTGACAATGTGAGCATTGCACATGCCCAGGGGTGGAGCTAAGATACAGTGTAAGGGAAGGCGGGTCTTCCTCTTGCTTGCTTCCATGCTTCCGCCCTCTCTCCTCTCTTTCACCAGCACGCCTTGCGGCTTGCAGCCACCATGGATGGCAGCCCCTCCATGCCATGTTGACTTGGAGCCAACTAAGTAGGACTGAAACTCCAAAGAAACTGTAAGAATAAACCTTTCCTTCCCTAATTTTGGGCGTCAGGTATTTTGTCTCGGCAACAAGTAAAAAGTAACTGAGACAGTGAGTGTATGCACGTAGGATGTTTGGGGTTGCTAACTTTATGTCTTCTTTTACCTGTGTGTTGCTTGAGCACTTCTGGGTAAGCACCAGGGGAGAGGCAAAGCTCCTTTCACACTCAGATTTATAGCTCAGCTAAAGAATTCGCAAGAGAATGATGCGTCTGTTTCTTTCTAATCCATTTCCAATCAATTTCACTCCATCTCAAACCATTCCACACTCTTCACATCTGGCCAGGACCACCCCCACATAGCCTGTACTTACTGACCTGTCATTCTGTGCCTCCTATTAGGCCAGTTGCTAGCAATATACTAAAGAAGCATAAATAAGTAATTAGGGAACCACATTCACCATGTATAAAAACAACAGAAGATTATGAGACCAATTTCTGACACCAGTAATATGTATGCAACCCAAGGGTCTATCTCCTCAACCAGTTTTTTCTCAAATTGAGGTAATGAATAGACCCTTCAAAAGAAACAACTTTTCAGAAAACTTCCATTTAGACCTAAAAATTTTTATCACATTACTTACATATATATCTTGGTCCGTTTTTTTTTTAACTTACACAGAAATACCAGAACAAATTTGTCAATGACATAAAAAAAAACTTTCTGAAAAACCAATAATATTCAATTTTGCAACACCAATTTAATGATACTGTTTTGCTGAAACCAAATTAATGGTTTGGGTTTAATAATGAAGTCTAGTTCTTCTTTTAATCAGCTGTGTAGTTCAGCTTTTATAATACTAATTAAGGTGGGCTCTTTTTCCATAAGAGTGCAGTTCAAAATTATATTAATGGTTTCAGGGCTTTGTTTGCTAGTTCAGAGGAATCAGAACTCAAAGACAAAATGTGCCAGTTCGCAATTCTCAAACATCTATTTTAATGCTGCAGCACCTGATAACACTGGAAAGCTAATTTAATTGCAGATAAAATAAGCACTGTAACACTCTTGAGTCTCTATCACATTTAATCTTGATATTGCCTGTATTAAGAGAACAAAGACCCTTTATCATGAAGTTTCTACTATACTTATCTTTCGTGAATTACAAATTGCCAAGTACAGTCGTGCGCACAGTGCCTCTGCATGTGTGCGATGTTTCAGTGAGGCAGGTTCTTTGGTGTTCAGCATCCCTGCACTCTTCAGCTACCAGATGAAAAGATCTTCCCACCTTTTCTCATTATTTGAAGCTATGAAGCTTCATGCACAACAGCCACTGTGATTTCGCTGGGCTTTTTCTTGGTGCAAATAAGACTGTGTGCAAAAATGCAAAAACAAACACAGAAATGTTATGACATGTTTTAAAGAATGGCCATTCAGAAAAGTCTTAGACTAGCATTTTCAGATTTTTTTACTCAAGTAAAATCACTATGTTAAAACAATAGCATAGAGAAATTACACAGCACTAAAATGCACTTCTGACCCACCATTCCGACCCGGCACCTCCACGGTTTCACCAGGCTGGGCTACACAGCAGTATGCTCCCAAGAGTCAGGTCATTTCAAAGAATGAACTCAGTGTTGGGGGGAAGGGATACACTGAGCACTAAATAAATAGAACTTTCCCAGACGCCAAGAGAACATACAAAACCCTCAGTATCTCCACACAGGTTCCCCTGAGCTTGAATTCTCCCATCTCTCCTCATAACCTCTCCTCTTGTCAGACTTTCTTTTTTTTTTTTTTTTTTTTTTTTTTTTTTTTTTTTGCGGCACCGGGGATTGAACTCACAGTCGCGCACCTGCCAGACAGGCACTTAAGCTGCTGAGCCAAACTCCCGGCCCTGGTTTTTTGAGGCAGGGTCGCACTATGCAGCTCAGGCCGGCCTTGCGCTCGCGTTGTAGCCCAGGCCGGCCTCGAACTCACAACGCTCCGCCTACCTCAGCCTCCCGAGTGCTTGTCAGACTTTCCAAACTGAAATCTGCACTTACCTTTGGGGAAAACCAAACCTCTGTACACCAAAAGTGATCTCGGTGCCCAGCATCTCCCTTCTAGTTCATGCCCTATGTCCAGATCCCTTAGATAGGTGGATGGGCCTCATCATTGTCCGCAATAGTCACTGGCCATTACTGTGGTTTGAATATGTGTCTTCTCCAAAATTCATGTCAAAACTGAATTCTCAATATCATAGTACCATTAAGAGGTTGGGGCTTTCGGATTGATTAGGTCCACTTGTGTGAATGGATTAATGCCTTATAAAAGAGCTTGAGGGGACAAGTTAGCCCCTCCCATCCTGTAAGGGCACAATATTCTATCTCTATAGAAATGCAGCTACAAAATGCCGTCTTGGAAGCAGAGACCGTGCCTTCACCAGACAACTAAACCCAGAAGCATCTTGACTTTGGATTTCTCAGCATGTGGAACTGTGAGAAATAAATTTCTGTTCTTTATAAATTACCCAGTCTGTGGTATTTCTTTACAGCAGCACAAACAGACTAAGATAGATTTTAACACATCATATCCCACAGAAAAGCCTAGAGGGAACAACTTTGGAATTCCTGCCCCTGATTGATTCAGGAGGGTCTCCGAGGTCAGATGGCCTTTGTGAACACCTCTTCCCTGAGTTAGTTAGACCTATGACTGTCCCTTAATGCTGCGTGTTCCCACACATGTGCACACACATATCAATTCTCAAAAAGAGTATCTTCTCCTGGGAAGAAAATGTTTCCTAATTTCCATAATTTCCAAAGCGCTATCACCATCCAAGAGATTATAAAATCATGTCATTATACAGAATTGTATTTACTTCCCTTCCTTATTCCTTTTAGGCTTGCAGAATAAAAAGAGCAGATTCCTCAATAATGGCCACTAAACTATCAGGCTGAGTTTAGACTGAGCCCAAAAGGCCACACAAAGCCACTACACATCCTTGATCAGAGAAGAGAAAGTTTGGGAATGTACTGGTATTTGTATCAGGTAAATTTGGCAGTGGTGAGCAAGGTGCGATGGCTGTAAACAAGTTAAGGAGTTCCTTCATATTATCAAATTACTGCCTGGTTGAGAGTGTAGCTTGGTAGTAGAACTCTTGTCTAGCACAAATGAGGCCCTGGGTTCCATCCCCAGCACTACCAAAAATAAAATAAAATACTAGTGCAGTAGTTAGGAGACAAAGCCCTGATGGGCTGGTGTTGTGTCACACAGCATTAACTCAAAGTCTCATACACAGGAGATGTCCACTTCTTCAATTAAATAAGCTAAATAAAGTTTAATTAGTGGGAAGAGTCAATAATGGAGCCAGGCTAGGACTATGAATGTCCTTCCACATCCTCAAATAGACCCAGCTCTCTCCAACACATCTGGATCATAAAACCTTGATCTCCTGTGCTCATTTTTATTAAAATAGCTCACGAGAATCTCTCAGTACTCTCCCAGTCCACTTTCTCTAGCTGAAAGAGATGAGGGAAGAAGCAAGTTTAATCGCTCCCACAAGCTCAGGGGTAAGATTAACCCTGATGGCATTCATCAGTGTCAATGTCAATATCCATGCCATAGTGTTGTGATACAACAACCACCCACAGAATGAGAGTGGAGTACAGCAATAACCATATATTTTTGTTTGAGAGTCAGTGGATTGACTGGGCCCCCCTGCTGATCCATGCAGCCCTCTCACATATCCAGTGGGTCAGCTGGGGCGAGCTGATATAAGGTGGCCTCTGCTGGGATGATCGCTCTGAGGTCATCTTCCACATGGCTAGCCTGGGCTTGTTCTCATTACACGAGAGGCGCTGATGACAAAGAGAAAAGCAAGCAAGTCCTTTTGCTAATTTGCATCCAATTTGCTCCTGTCCAGTCGACCATAGCAAGTCTTTTGTCCTAGAGTCACAGTGGGTGCAAAGCTACAGAACAAAGTACAAGATTCAGAGAAATCACTGATGGACTTTTAATGACATCCATCTGTCACAGCACCTGAAAAGTGAAAGGTTAGAGGAAACTAAAACTCCCAAGAAGAGACGGAGACTTTGGACTGAGCAAGGAAATCTCCCTGATAGTATTGGGAAGGTGTCTTGGTTACTTTTCACTCGTTGCTGAGACAAAACACCTGACACACAAACTAGGGAAGGAAAGGTTTGTTTAGCTTACAGTTTTTGGAGGTTTCAGTCCACAATCAGCTGGCTCCAAAGCAGGGTGGCATGGCATTGAGGTAACACTTCAAGGCAGCAGCCGAACAAAAGCAGCCAGAGTAAAAGGAGGGGGCAAGCTTCTTCTCCTCCCTTATATAGTACACAGGACCCCCCCCCAGGGTGGGTGTAGCATTCACAAACATCCTTGCCTTCCTTTGCACAGGATGAGGATGTTTACAAAGTAAGAACCCTGGCTCCCTGCTGAGTCTCTCAGCTAAAATTTGACCTTCTCAAATTGACACAATGGCCAGGTAACTGCTTATGCTCTACACCCCAGGATGTAAAGCTGCTGCCTGACTTAATTAAGCTTCTAGACTTCTCAAGTTGACACAATGTATAAACCATAGCAGAAGGGAATGATAAAACTGGTCACCAACAAAGTGAGACTTAAGTTGTAGAAAGTCAGAGACTGACCTTGTGGCTTATTTTGGAATTGTCCATATCTGTGCACAGGAAAAGGCTGGATGGTGGGTATCTGAAAACCCTGGTTATTTTGCTCCCCACTGGGAATCACAAATACTTTTACGTTCTCTGCCAACTGACTCTTTCCCTGCAGCATTCAGATACGGTCTGCTCACCTTGTATAAACTCCCACTTGACTCCATGTGCTTCTCCAGTTACAGATGTTATTAATATAAAAGGAAGAGAGGGACTCAATGGAAAGCAAGAACTGTTAGTATCTTTACATGTTTGTTTTCTTCGGACTACTACAGTGAAACAGGCTAGGAGCAGAAGGGGAGGTCACGATCAGCAGGGGAGAGTCTTAACCTACCGTGTCTTTAGACAAGTCTGTGAGGCTGGAATTTGAGGCTTTGAACCTCTTGTCACTCTTGACTTTGAGATGTGGAATAATACAGCATACATAAAATGTCAGGATATAACAGAGACACAAAAGCCCACCTCCCAAAGACAGTTCCCACGGGGCAGGAGGGGTACTGAGAGCAGGGCTGTGAAGTTTAGGAAGGGGCTGCTCATCTCTGGGTGAGGCAGAGGGACAACTGGAGGCGACTTGCTCTGCAACATAGGGGAACAGCCCGGGGCGAGGCAATTGGCACATGAGCAAAGTGGGAACCGAGAACATGTGAGTGAGCTCCAGAGAAAGCTGCCGGGCCACAGCTCAGCTCAGGGGTGCAGGGGAGGAGCCTGGGGGTGGTTGGCAGCAGACAGCTCCGCATGCAGCCCTGGAGGCGAGGGCCAGTGACCTCCAGGAGTGCTGTTCCAGCCTGGGACCAATGAAAATGCTTAGCTTTGGGCTACAGTGTTCAACATAGGAGGCAACCAAAGATCAATAAGAATTCCCGGGGCCTGCATGTTGGCCAGGGCTGGGAGATGACAGAGAGGCCTACAGTGGCTGCAGTGCAGTGACAAGGGACCACATCTGAAACTGACCTCAGCTGAGCAGCCTTTGTTCCCTGTAATCTCCAGTGTTTGCAGTAGGATCTAGGCATGGATGTGAATCGGTGCTGTGTAGACCAGCCAAAGGGACCAGGAGAGGAGAGGGGAGACACAAGTCGAAGGCGGGCACAGGGTGCTCTGGTACACTCCCTTGTCTTCCTCTTGGAGCCTGAGAAGCCCTTTGGTCACATCGGAACTGGGGGACCAGTTCTAATTTCTTCTCTTTCATCCACAAACAGGAGACTAACCAGCAACAGGCCTTCCGGTTGTGCTGGACTTTTCCTATACCCTTTCCCTTCCCCAGGAGTGAAAATAATTAATGTTGGCACAGGAATACATTGATAAGGCAGCAGGTCAGTGATTTTGACCTTAAAATTTCTGAGCTCAAATCAATTGTACTAACGCAATGGATCACAGAACACAAACAGGAGTCCAACCTCCGTTTAGCCTGTAGCATTTTTTTCCCAATTGTCCTTGTCTCCTAAGGTGACAGCGCCACCTTGTGTACAGAGAATGAAGTGCAAGAAGTGCTGACCCATTTTCTCTGTATAGTTCAGATTCCCCTGGGCCTGGGGTTCCCTGAATTTCCAGAGTATGTTCAGCCGTTGTTATGAGAAGTGTTAAAGGTTCCTTAACATGTTTAGACGTTGCTAAGTACAGAACAATACTCTTAAGATGTACTTGACCCCTAGACAATACCTTTCCACATCGTTTTTAAATATGTATTACTGTATTTTCTTCCTCAATTCGAACTCAGCAGAACGGCTGTCTACCTGAAATTCTTCATTTAAAGCATATCTATAAAGAATGGCTTCGTGCAAGCTCTTCCATGCATGTCTAAAACATGCCGTTGTACCTTCTCCTGCAATGCGAGGGCTGCCCACTGGGTTGTTCCTGGCAGGGGAAGGGCCCTGATTCCTAGAATTTGCTGACTTCTCTGCTGCAAGGACCCCACCATGGCCAATTTCAAAGGCCAGCGTGCCTGGCAGAGATGCATCCCGCCAGCTCTACCCCATCTTAAACTCATTTATTTTTTTTCTTTGTGGCACCGGGGATCGAACTCACAACCTCACGTTTGTCAAGCAGGCGTGCACACGGCTAAGCCAAACTCCCAGCTCTAGTTTTTTGAGATAGGGTCACACTATGTAGTTCAGGCCAGCCTTGCTCACATTGTAGCCCAAGCGGGCCTTGAACTCACAACGCTCCACCTACCTGAGCCTCCTGAGTGCTGGGATTAAAGGCAAGCGCCACCACACCTGGTTCATCTTAAACTCTTCCATGCAGAAGCTCTGCTCATCGTCCAGAGATAAGTCAAAAGAGCACAAAAGCTGGTAGAACAGAGCAAATTTGGGGACCCAAAGATTTACAGAAGTAAAGGCAATGCCAGGAGGGAAAAGCAGAATATCATTATCATTATCTTTTTACCATTTTACAAAGACACAAGATTCCAGGGTCTCTGATGCCCTGTCCCAAAAGAACTGGTTTCTTTTTTTTTTTTTTTTTTTTGCAGCACCGGGGAAGAGCTGGCTTCCATGAGAGTAGTCATTCTTGGAAAGTTCTTAACATGGGGTTTGTGCTCTCAGAGTTGTGGTTCTTGTTAAAACTCATCAGCCCAAAAAGAAATGGGCCTCTCAGGAACCCACCCCACTGGGCCTCAGCGGCACCAACCAGAAGACAACTAATCTGCCTTCTGGGGGCCTGCGTGACTGGCATGGACTCCAGGAAGAGAAAGAGGCCTGGGGCTGGCAACCTGAGCATCTCTTTGGAAGATGACAGTACCAATGTCACAAAATGAGGGATTCTCTTCTGTCTTGTTCTCGAGGCCCAATATTGTTCTCATTGTTTTGCTTTTTTGCTTTATTCTGATTAATTTTTTTGCCTTATTTTATACTGTGTTTTTATTGCTTTACTGTGGGTTTTTTTTTTTTTTTTGGTTTGATTTTACTATACCTGTTGGAATGGTCAACTATTCTGAAAATAACAAGAGATACTATAGTAGCTATTGTTTTCGTAGTATCTTTCTTTGAAGTTCTGTACCAGTTCTACTGCTTTGTTTGAATTGACTTTGGTCTGTTATGTTTTGTTGGATTTTACTATCTTTAAAATTAAAAAAAAAACTCATCAGCCCTCTCACATGCCCAGATAAGCACATACCTTGATAAGTTCATGATTCTTTTTCATTTAAGCTCCAAAAAGAATAATCTCATCTTCTTCCTCCACCTGATTTTCCCTCAGCATCTCCTGGAAAGTTCTGAGTATCTTAACTTGAAAGGGGTTGGGGGAACACCCTTCTGGGCAACTGGCACTTGTTGAGCACCTACTTTATACCAAGAAATTAACACGTCTCATTTTGCCCTTGAAACAATTCTGTAAAGGACTTATGTCATTGTTCTTTTGCAAAGCAGGAAACATTTCTACAGTGGTTGATGGAATGCATCAACTTGAGACATTTAGAAGCTTAACTAAAGTGGCTTAGCAATTCTACACCCTAGGGTATAGAAGACCCACCATAGGGTGGCTCATCTCCTGTATAAAAGGGAATAAAGAAGCATGGATGTGGCTCTGTTCTTCGGAGAAGCTCCAGTCTTTGCCTTCAGTTTGGACATTGTCTCCTGGCTTGCAGCACAGACTCTTTGGCTTCTGCCTTGGGTTTTTCAGACTTCCAGAGTAGATTCTTCTGCCTTCCGTCACAGACCCATCAGCCTTCTGGTGCAGACTTACATGGGACACTGCAGTGAACTCCAGACCTTCGATTGAATCCTTCGTCCTCCAGCGTGCAGACACCCTCTGCACACTTCCTCATCTGACTGTGGCTGACCATTGTTAGCCAGTCTGGTAATTTCTTATACATTTGTGTATCTTGTGTTATGTCTGTTTTCTCTAGTAAAACCCTGACTAATACAGGTTCTGAAATGTTAAGGGGTCCGTCTGGGCCATTTCATGAAATAGTGACAGAACCAAAGTACGGTGAGGCCTAGGTGGACAAACTTAATTGATTCATGACTCTGGGAGAGAGGTCAAGGTTATGCTCATCACCCGACCCGGAGTTTGCAAATGGAAGCAGAATTTTGCCCAACGCTTTTTTCCCAAGAGAATTAATTGTTTGCAAATGAAAGCATTTATGAACCAAGGCATTACCTTAATTCAAACTAAGACCTTTTGGGCTCAAAGTATGTCATTCTTTCTACACTGTTCTTGATTGAGAAAGGCAGAGCTCATTGTCTGGTCACCTTCACTTTGATGCTGTATCACTGTGTGAGAGGGACTCCTGGATTCACACAGTGCACCAGGAGAATGCCCTGACATGGCTGCATATGATTCTGTCTTCCGTTACCTGTGCCCCAGGGCTATTCCATGTTCTCCAGTCTATACCAAAGCAGGAACACAGGTCCAAAGAAAGCACTAAAAATAAATGTGCTCCTCAGATGCTTAAGAAGGGGGAAGAAAAGTTGGAGGCCACTGAAAAAAAGAACGGAGGGCAGGCTGGGCTCCAGAAGGAAGGCTGAGGGGCGCTCTAAGCAGGGGACGCTTCTGTCAGAGAAGTCCAGTGAGGGAAGGGGAGCTGCCCAAGGGGAAGCACTGCCGCCTCCTGCTGCAGGCAGTGACCCGGACACAGGTAAGTCCCCCATCCACAGCTGGGGACCTGACAGAAGGCTGAGTCCCTGACCTAGGCATACCATATTTCCCCCAAAATAAGATCAGGTGTTATATTAATTTTTGCCCCCAAAAACACAATAGGGTTTATTTTCAGGCACATCTTTTTTTATGTACAGTAATCTACATTTATTCATGGACAAAACTACATTTATTCAAATACAATCATGCCATCTTCTTCTGGAACATTGTCTTAACTCTCCCAACCCCCGATTCCAGCCTGAATTTCTTGCAGCTCCATTCCCTGTAGAACCACTGGCCCCGATCTCATGTCCAGCAATAGAGCTCTCCTTAAATGAGCACATCTTATCCATGTGGTCTGCTCATAGTACACTAGCAACACAGCTGTCAGTGGTTTTAGGCCATGAATTCTTCACCCAAGTCACAACCTCTTACAGGCCGAGCTCCACAAAGTGTCCATTAAATCAAGTGTGCATTGAGGACTTAGGAGACAGGAGTGGCAACAAAAATGATGACAGTTATGAATGATGTTCCAAAGAACAAATGCTGGCAGGGCTGTGGGTAAAAAGGAACCCTTCTCCACAGTTGGTGGGAGTGTTGACTGGTACAACCACTGTGGGAATCAGTGTGAAGATTCCTCAAAAAACTAAAACTAGAAGTCCCATTTGATCCAGCTATTCCCTTTCTTAGTATCTTCCCAAAAGACTTAAAAGCATCACACCATAGTGATTATACACACGCCCATGTTTATAGCAGCACGGTTTGTAATAGCCAAATCTCGGAAACAACCTGAATGCCCCTCAACTGATGAATGGATCAAGAAGATGTGGGGTTTTTAAATATACAATGGAGTACTACTCTTCCATAAAGAAGGATAAGTTTGAAACATTTCTAGCTAGATGGATACACCTCGAGACCATAAAATAAATCAGACATGCATTTTAAATATCACATTGTTTCTATGGTGTGAGAAACCAAAAGTTTAAATAAGGTCCAAAATGTATAACAGATATTGAGAAATAGGAAAAAAATGTTCAAATGAGAAGGAGATCTAGGGAAGGGTGAAAGGGAAAGGAAAAGAAAAAAAGGAGACAAAAGGAAAAAATGGAAATAGTTCTGTAACTAAGGAGGGGAAAAGGGGTTGAAGGGAGGGGAGTGAAATAAGATAAAAAGAAAAATCAAAATATATCATGTACAGGTACAAATTCCATAAAATGAATGCAATAATTATATGTCAAATGTACCAGTAAAATTAATTAATTTTAAATGGTTAAAAAAGGAATGATAATTCACACAAAAGCAACAAAAAATTGCATGTACCAAATTTCAGAAAACATTTCTTTATTTTACTCAAGTGCATTAGGTACATCCATTACAACACATGAGCTATTGATTCACGAGGATTCATATTAGACACAACCATGTACGTGCCATGTCAGTACACACACTACTCGTGCCTTGTGTCTGAACTTCATTTGGTCATTAGGCATAAATCTCAAGTTCATCTGTTTACATGTGCATTTACCTCTCATCCAAGGACACCTGCTTATTATTTACAAATACTCAATTATAATTTATATTATTTATTTCGCATATTAATGTCAATAATATTATTTATATTTAACTATATATTAATATCATTGTTTTCTATTTCAGTATATATCCATCGTGTGTTGCAATGGATGTACTAAAGGCATCTGTCTGGCCAACAATCTTGACTAGGGCTTATTTTCAGCTTATATTAGGAGCATCCTGAAAAATCATGCTAGGTCTTGTTTGGGGGAAATACGGAAACTGCACAGAAATCGGTGGGAGCATTCTCCTCCTCCACTCACCTCTCGGGAATCTGCAGCCCCAGCACGGTGGGAGGGTTCCACAATGTAAGGCACTGCCTGTGGCAGTGGTGCTGAAGTTTCTGAAAGAGCTGCCACCAAAGTTTCTTTTCCGGAGAGGAGAGTGCTTGTCTGGGCCAGCACTGTGGAGAGTCCCAGGGCCAGATGGAGAGGCCTGGCCAGGGGGTGGGGGTGCAGAGGAGGTGGGGGGGCAAAACAGGGAGCGCAGGGCTGCTCAGCTGGGTGTGGGGAGCTCTGGGGAAGGGAGGAGGGACCCGCAAAAGAAAGACAGAAAGGAGTGGGACAAGCTGCTGTGCTAGGGGAGATGGGCCCTCTGCACCCCACATCCACCACGGTGTGGCTGGCTAAGGAGGACTCTGGTGACTGAAGCAACTGTGGCCACATCTGGGTGGCGGTGGTGTGGGACCCCTGGAGCTGAAGTGATAGGAGGCCCGAGCCAAGGCCAGTGACTTTGGGCGGGGAGAACCCCGCTGATCTCTGGCTTCTCAGGGTCAGACAATGGCGGGGGGTGGGGGAGAATGCAGGGATCAGAGTCTCCTTAGCAGCACTGGGCTTGGCCAAGGGGGCATGGCGATGCACCCCCTGCTCTCCTCCTTCCACAGGCAGGAGGGAAGGGCAGGTTTCTCTCCCATTTTTCTGAATGTGTGCAAGAGCCGAGGGAGTGATATGTAGCTGGAGAAAGAAGGATTTTTTTTCCTCACTCTAAGAAAAAAAACCCTAGCAGGGCCTTCGATCCAATGATCTCTAATGAAGTCAGGGAGGGCTGTTTATTTTGCCACTTGCAGATGATTGGAAAAATTCTTCTCTAAATTTTGAAAGCTCAAGGGACCCAGAATTCACTCTTGTACTACGGCAATAATTAGATTACTCGGGCAATTTCTAAATGGAAGTGCTTTAAAACACCCCTCTCCTAAAGGCTAACAAAACCATTGTGGGAGAGCTAAGCACAGGATTCATTAACCCTAGAACACAGATCCAAACAGCTGCCCGATTGCAAGGGGAGCAGCAATGCGTGCTTGTGGAGAGAGGGAGGAGGTCCCCAGAACTGAGATGGGCAATGATCATGAACCTTGAACCGTGAAAGAAATGTGAAGGGTTTGGGAGAGAGGGGGCGCTGTGCTGTAGGAGACTGTAGGGGGAGAGGACCTCGACGCCCCTTCAGCAGCTGAATCTGGAAAAGAGGCTGGGAGCCAAGTCTTCCCAGTCGGCAACATGACTTTCTCCAGTTTGTTTGCTTTCCTTTGATTCTGCTGTTCAAAGGCAGCACAGCGTGATGCTGTTTTGAGTAAAGAATGTGCTTTCTGAATGATCTAATTCCTCTAGCCAGGGAAGGAAAAGGAAAACAGCAGACCAAAGGAAGCAGAGCTCACGGAGTACCTCCATAGAAGGAAACCACGTGTAGTTTTCAACCAGGTCATAGGAATATGGGTGCGCTGCTCTCTGGGCTGGGTCCTCCGTCTTCCACCTGCTAAACTGTGCACAACACAAGCCCACGGGTGCGAAGTATCAGTGTTGCTCAGGGTAGGTAGGAGGGTAGGCATGGGGTAAGCAAATGTGCTTGACTCAGGAAAGAACTAACTGGACACCTTATCTCATTTAACCCTCACACCGACCTGAGGGGTAACTGTATGTGAGCAAAACAAAACATAAACAGGCCCAAAGAGAAAGCCACAGTTCTGGGAGAACCTAGTCCCACCTCCTCCTTCTGCCCTCCAAGGAAAGGAAGATTCAAATGCACAAAGAGCCCTCGTGTGGGCAGAAGTCTGTCTGCCTTGTGCATGTGTATCAGCCAAAGGGGGCTGGCAAGCGATCGGCTCCGTACAGGTCTCTGTCTGGATAGATACAAGATGGATGAAATATTTACAGCTGGCTTAGTTATCACAGTCCATACGCTTTCCAGTATACTAATGGACAGCGGGAGTAATAGGATTTTGATCTTAAGAAGGTTAAATCTCCACATCTAAGTAGCTGTGGTATGTTGGGATAAAGCAGCTGTTTTGCCTCCCAAGGCAGGTCAGAGCTGATTACTGAGGCTGTGCAAGCTGACACATGCCCAAGCCCAGAAGCCGGAGCGGCCTGAGGTGAGCCGAGAGGTGGGGATCAGCCTCTGCCTCTCTTTCCACTTCATTTGACTCAGATTAATCTTTAATCAGAATCTGTGTTGACATGAGAAATGCTGAGATGGTCTATACCAGCCTGGAACAGCTTGCAGGCTAAACAGCCATCCAGCGTTTCTCTCCACAAATGCCAGTTTTCCTTGTATTTGCTGAGTTTTTCATTCTTCATCCAAGTGCTTGGGTGTCTGTACATCTAACACACACAGAAGACCAAAGGAATGAGTCAAATATTTGGATTTCAAAACATCGAGATCTTCACGCAGAGTCGGGTGTAGTGGCACATGCTTATAATCCCAGGACTCAAGAGGCTGAAGCAGGAGGATCTTTGTGAGTGTGAGACCAGCCTGCGCTAAAAAGTGATCTCAAGGCCAGCCTGAAATGCATAGTGAGACCCTGTCTCAAAAAGCCAAAAAAAATGATCTCCACATAGGTACTTTTTGTTCAGATCTTGGGCACAATCCAAGACAGCTAAGCATGAATAATAAAGTCTAAGAGTAGATAGGATTGGCCAGTGGTAGGAAGAAATGAGGCTACATCTTCCTCAGTGGGTGTTTTTCAAGCTGGTGAACAGAAGCTCCTTCGTCTGAGGACCCCCAGCAAGTAGACCCAGCCATGGGAACAACACGAGAGTCACAGTTGCAGGGCTGAGTATGACTCACATTTTACCTGATGATTCCAAGAACCAGAAGACCAAAGGAATGAGTACCATGCTCTGAAGACCTTTGGATCAGGCTAGGGGAGTCAAATGCTACCATCATAAACACAGGCAAGCATTCAAAAATCAAAAAATGAGGAAACTGGCCTCAACAGCTTCAGTGAATGGAGCAAAGCATTGAGCCTTGATTTGATCAGACTTAGGCCTAGCACTGGTCTGAAGGTCCAGTTAAAGAACCGTGCTGCCGGGCGTGGATCTCCTCAGTCTGCTCTCAGTCACAAAGCACTACTGTTAGCCTGACCATTCTGGCCCATGTCAGCCTAACAAGGGCAAACTGTTTCCTTTGGTACTACCCAAGGCAATGCACTGAGCCATTGGCCTAGGAGACGAGCAAGATATGAAAAAATAATTGAGCCAGACTCCACAGTACACATCTATAATTTCAGCTACTCAGGAAGCTGAGGCAGGAGGATTGCAAGTCCTAGGCCAGCCTGAACAACTTAGTAAGGTATGGTCTCAAAATAAAAAAGGGCTGAAGATATAGCTCAGTGGCAGTATGCTTACATAGCATGTGCAGTGCTCTGCGTTCAATTCCCAGACCATATTTGAAGATCTTGGAAAAGATAAAGAAGTGTGGTGTAGAGATAATATAGCTAGTAGTTAAAATTTTGCATCTTCAACTTAGAACAGGATTTAAACATGAGCTCTGCAACTTAGTTGTGCTTGGGACTAAGACACTAACCTTTCTGAACCCTAAGCAGCCTCATGTGCAAAACAAGCATAAAGGCACCTACATCCAGGTGGTGTGATGGTGCTGGGAAGGCATGACAGCAGCTAATGCTTATTTAGTCTTTAAAGGGTGCTGTGCTCTTACAGGAATTGCCACATATTTGGCAAATGGTAGGAAATCAAGGGTCAGCTGTGATAACTGTGTATATTCTAATGTAGTCATAAAAAATATAGTACAAAAGGGTTTCTTTGTAGTGCTGCATATTGAACTAAGGGCCTCATGCATAGTAGGCTAGCACTCTACTCCCAAGCTACATCCCCAGCCCTAGTCCAAAGAGTTTTAATCAAAAGACACAAAAGTATTTTTAAACTCAAGTCACTACTCAGGAATAGTGGCTATGTACAAAGGCTATGTTTGAAGAGCAGTACTGAATGCTCTACAAGATGAGACATAAACTAGACATGGTCTCTGCTCTTGGCAAGCTCTTAGTCTATAAAGATAAAAGCAACTCATAACCATCATCCACAAAGTTTTATGTCTACTGATATACAAAGTACTCATTAGGAGCAAGAAGAGGAAAGTGTCCTTGCATCTGGAATGACAGAAAGGTGCTTCATGGAGGAGCAGGGGACAGTGGACAGACACACATGATAGACTCACCCAATAGCCATTTCCACCTCCCCTTCCCTTACTTCCTAACAAATACTCATTTTCCAGCCTCCCTTGCAGCTAGGGCATGATCATGTGATACATTACTGCTCGTGACATTTTAGAAGAAGAGTCCTGGGTCTTCTGTTAATGTTTAACTGTTTGATAAAAGAGAAATGAGACAATGGTGACACCTGTGCTCTTCTTCCTAAATTGAGCATGCACGTGCTGCCCAGTGCTATCACAGATACTTTGCAACCATACTGTAATGAGCCAGCCTGCCAGGATGAGACAAGCAAGGGTACCAGGCCTGTGCATTTGAGGACATGATTGAGCCACCACCTCTGGGCTTCTTGCTGCAGAAACAATTGCGTACTTTTCTTGTTTATATCACCACTGGTTCTGTTTGACATTCCTTGCCACTGAATGCATTCCTAACTGATGGACAGTAAAAGCACTGCAGTGGGAAAACATGGAGCCTTTCAAAGAAAAGCAAACAAGCCCTGCTATGCTGGAGTACAAAAAAAAAAAAAAAAAACAAGAAAGAACATAGTAAATGCTGGAGAGGTGGGCTGGGACCTCGTGTGGTACAGTAAAGAGTTTAATTTGGTGGCGTGTGGAAGATGTGACAAGTATAGTTATATTTCTGGAAGATGAAACTGGGCAGTTTGGTGTCAAAGGCAGGGATACTGGAAGCTAGAGCTGTTGGTTACTGAACTATCACAAGTGTTTAGGGAGAAGGTCAGGAGAGTCTGGCTTTGGGTGGTAGAAGTGGGAAAGAAAGTGATGAGCACGCAGGCTGATTTTCCTTTTTAAGTTTTCTTGTTCGAGAAGTTCAGCTCGCAAAGTCAAGCTTAAAAGGACCCTTTCAATGGATTATCTGTATTCCACATCAAAAAGTGCTCTTACTGCTACTATTTTTGTTCATAAACAAGAATGCTTTGAACTGAGCCAGGAACTGTGTCACAGGGTACAGGAGGTGATCCGTTGGGGCTATCAACTCACTAACAGATTCCTCTGTCACATGGAAGAGCCCATGGAATAAGGAAAATGACAGCATCTAGACACATCCACGAACCCTGTTGGCCTAAAAATGCATTTGTGTCAGGGAAAATAAGTGGTAGAAAGTTCTAGAGGTTCAAGAGAACAAAAACACAAGTTGACAGCACCTAGTTAGCACCTTGTGCAGTTCTCGAACTCTGTTTACGTGTTTCCCGAGTTTTGAGATTACTTCCTCCCACATCTGGGAAAACTAAGAGTTAGAAAAATTGTGTCTCCTCTCTGCAAGTGCCCATCTACTAACTGGCAAGGCTGAAACTATGTTTCAACCCCAAAATACCATGACAAGCCGCATAGCATCAGCTGAGAACTGAATTGTGCTCCCTGACAAGGAGAATTCAAGTGTTGAAGCCTCAATCCACAGCACTTGAATTATGGTCTTGAAAGAGGTAATTAACATAGGGAAGCTGACATGTGGGCTCACATAAGAAAAAAGGCAGAGCCAAGCCTTCTCCATACCATGGTCCAATCTTCCTAGAGGAAGGAGAGATCTATTCTACCAAAAAGTGCTGGGAGCTTCCTCAAAAAGGCAAACACAGAATTACTCTCTCAGCCAGCAACTCAACTCGTAAGAAGACAAAGAATTAGAAACATGATTCCAAAACTTGTGTACAAGTGTTCACGACATTATTCATAATAGTCAAAAGGCAGAAAAAGCCCAAGTGTCCACCAACAGACAAACAGATAAACAAAATGTGAGATACCTGCACAGTGGAATATTATACATCCACAGAAAGTTTTGAAGCTACAGGATGGATGAACCTTGAACATATTCTTCTATGTGAAAGAAACGAGGCACAAAAGGCCACCTACTGCACAATCTTGTTTATATGAAACGACCAGAGTATGCAAACTTATGTGGTCTTTGGGGGTAAAGGGAGGAAAAAATGGAGAGCGATTATTTAATGGGTATGGGTTTATTTTAGGGAGTGAAAACCTTCTGGAACTAAAGATAATGGCTACATAACATTGGGAATGTTGTAGTGCCACCAAAGGGTAAACTTTTAAACAATTAATTTTGTGTGATATGAGTCTTACTTCAAATGTGTTTCAAGTGCTGGGATCATGGGGTAGAAGAGGGAGAATGAAAGGGCTTCTACAAAAGCATCTGGGAAGACACCCATACGATCATCATCCACCCCTTGAGCTCCACTTTCTCCCCTGTGAAACTCAAGGGCTAAACCAGCCAGTGCCAAAGAAGAACACTGTGAATGTTAGTTTTTGCTGTGAATTTATCATGGCAAGGTTTATAAATATATAGTCAAACTTCCAGATCCATAGACTCCAATCCATGAATTTGACCAATCATGGATTAAAAACATTTGGGAAAAAATTGCATCTGTACTGAACATGTGCAGACTTTTTCTTACCATTATTTCCTAAACTATGCAATATAGTAACCATTTACATGATTTCCATTGCATTAGGTATTACAGGTAATCTAGAGATGATATGAAGTGCACAGAAAAGTATGCACACATTATATGCAAGCACTGTGTCATTTTATAAAAGAGGCCTGAGCATCCTCAGATTCTGGTATCCACAGAGGGCCCTGGAATGAATTCCCTTCAAATAATGAGGATGACTGTGTAAGTTTTTCTCAAATGACCTTCTGCTAGATCCATGCTGGTTTTTAAATCAGTTCGCCAGTCAATCATTGCCAACTTCCAAGACAAAAATACAATGTCAGAGAGGCCAGAAGAGCCTTCTGTGCTAATAAATATTCTCTGCTGACTGGCGGAGGTGAACAATAGAGCACAGCCAGCAATTAGTGAGTTGAGGGGGCAATGACATCAATGCTTCTGGCCAAGGTTGTTAAAGAAACATGATTTCCTGCATCACCACCCCGCAGAGCAAATAAACAACCCCTGCAAATAACTCAATGTGACAATGTATGTAAATATGTACTGTGGACTCCACGGGTGTCTACTCCAGGATAAGAGCCCTGATGGCTGACCCTGTCGACTATGAGGAAGATGGCTGCACTCCTGTGGGGAGCTGCAGGAGAGGGCGGGTGGCCATGAAGAGGGTCCATGACTGCTTTCTCCCTACTCTAATCCAGACCAGACAGGCATACTCCTTGCCATAACCATGAGACTACAATCTCCAGGACACCGGAGAGCTGGGATGGGACACTCTGCTCCACCTCAGAGAATGAAGCACAAAGCCCCTCCCGCTTCTCAAGCCCCGCTGCAGTGAAGAACTTCTGCTTCCCCGAGCTGATTCACCCTAGGACTCTAATGTACAAGGAATAAAAATGCACAGGTTCCTGTTGGTACATTTACCAAGAGCCCAGCCATCTAATGCTATCCACTCCGACTTTGCCTTGCCCACAAAATACTCTCACGAGGGAAAAACCTAGGCCCCATCGCCCAGGTCCAACCTGCCGACTCAGTCCACCTTCTTCCATCTTGGCAAAAATGACACACACATGCGCACATGTCTGTTCTACACTCAGCATGGAATGGCACTTGGTATCCACACTGTCACCAACACCTCTCCCAGGGACAAAAAAGTTTTGTGATGAACAGAGACCTGTTCGCCAGCCCCAAGGACTCCGTTTCCTCACTCACTCCCTCATTCCATTGTGAGCCATCTTGTATGTTCCAGGCATCAGTGCTGGTCACTTGAAGCCAATAGAGAAAGGAAACGTGCCCGCACCTAGAACAGCTGAAGAGTCGTCTCAAACAGACATAGCATGTAGGCAAGTCATGACAATTACTGACAGATGAGGTAAGTTCAGCCACTTGAGCTCATCATTACACATGTGTTCAAGCATGTTAGAGTCAGAAGGGGCCCAGTGAGTCCTAGCAGGTGACTGGGTCCATCAGAACCTTCTATGGAGCTTCTGGCCCCAGAGGTTCCAGCACAGCAGATCTGGAGCTGGACTCGGTGAGCTGTATTTCCAAAGCTCCCTAATGCTTGCTGGGTCATAGCCAGCTTTCGTACTTCAAGTCCACATTCTGATTTTAAAAATAAGGGAACTGTATTATAGGAACAAAAGCCACTGGCCAAAGGCTGCTTAGTTACTGAGTGATTATGCTGAGACAACCTAGGTTAGTGGTTTCTAACCTTGCCAGACACCTGAATCATTCTCAAGTCATTCACTCTTTCTCCTTCCAGACCCACTGAATCAGAATATTTGGGCAAAGAGACCTGAGCAACTGGAATTTGTAAATGTTCCAAGAGCCCTTAACATCCTGACATGAGGCCAAAACAGAAGACTCCTGACCAAGGCCTCTAGTTCTTTTCATTCTCACATACTGGACACCACCTCCTGGCTAGGAATCAGTGATCATATGTCCACAACTTGAGAGGGCTGCTACTGGTAGAACCTCCAGCCAGTCTAGGTGGTTTTGCAACTGTGCTTCTCCCACCTTGAGAAATAGAGTTGTAAGAAATGAGACCTCATCACTATATACTTTTTTTCTTTTTATTTTAAAGAGAATAAAGCCAAATAAAATAAAACAGAATAAAGTCAATCAGAACAAAACAGTGAAAGTAATACACTTCCAAACAGGATAATAGGAAATCAACAATTGCTATGCCTCTTGTTATCTTCAATATTGCTGTTCATATCATCAGACATAATAAAATCAAACAAAACAGAACAGAATAAAACCAATCAAAATGGAACATTGAAGAAAACAAGACAATAAAACAGAGCAAAACAAAACACAATATTGGATTGTGAGATTCTGAGAACAATATTGGATTTCAAAAACAAAACAAGAAAATCTCCCATAGTTGCTATATTGCATATTGTTATTCTCTAAATAGATGCTCAGATCACAGGCTTTAGACCTGCAAGGTCAATCAAACAATACAAGCATTAAGTTTCTTTTGTACGTCAGTTGCTATCAGCTCAGCCTGTGTTCCGCTAAATCAGCCAGTTGCTTTTGGGGGATGAGGTGGGGTCACCTGGGCTCTTCTTGTCTCACAGTCTGAATGCTGGTTGGCCCATGGAAAGGGCAAACTGGCTTCCTGTTTCTCCTCTCTCCTGATCCTTGGCTGCTGCTGGCTCATGAGAAGGGTGTTTCTTGTGTCTCCTCCCACTGCATGCTTAGTATCTAGTACACTGCCTCCACTTCACAATGCAACTGAGAACACAGTACATGGAATGATAAACAATGAAAAAGCAAAAGATATAACCACTGTGCTGTCTGGGATGCAAAAGAAAGTCACATTATTTATAACATTTCTAAGTTCCCAGCTGCCCAAGTTAGTAAGAAAACAAAATCTACTTCCAGAACTTTCTTCCCCAAAATATCCAAAACATCCAACCAGGGCTACTCATACACACCAACAGGCTGGTCTAACCACTCTTACCACACAGTAGCCAGCCAGGTGCACAAGCTTTCCTGTTTAAAGTAGATCAGAGCCCAAAGGGCCATGATATCTGAAATTAATAGGCCACCTCTGGATTAACTGCATGATGATTCAACTGCATGAAGTTTTAACACTTGGAGATGATGTGCATCCTTTAGAGAAATCTTCCAGAGATCAGGCCTCTGTCATGCTCTTGCTGGGTGATCTTTGTAGAAAATCCTTAATGAGTCTCTCATCTCTAGAGCATCACGTCTGCTCTCAGTCCTCAAATTTACTTGTTGATGCTGAGCAGATTTGAAAAGAACTTGAAGCTATGAGTCGCCTATGGTTTGTGATCATTCAGCAGCAACACACCCATCACATATGAACCTGAACAAACTCTTGACCACCACTAGAGCCAACATTAAACCAAGGTTTCTGATGAGGGTGTTCATCTTCTCATCATGACTACAAATCTCTTTGATTTCATCCGCCGCTTTTCCTTGTTTCTTTGTTTTTTGATAAACAACTCCCAGAGCTTGAGCAGTTCTTTGTCCTTCTAATCATCCTTACTGTCTATGAATAATTCACTGTATATTCGCAAACACAGTAAAGTAATAAGCAGCATGGCTGCTATGAAAGGGCTTCGCATGGCTTTCACGAGCGCCACCTGCTGGGGAAGAACAGCATTGATGCACTTTGGTTCTGAACGTTGCTTCAGCCGGAAGTCTGTGGGTGGGAAGATTCTGTGAACTGCTTAGTCCTCCCAACTCCCTGTTTTCCATCCTTGATGCCTCTGCTCTTAAATGATTCGACCTTCAATACAAAGGGCCCAGGACAGATCCATTTACTGTAGAAGTCACTAGGATGGAGTAGTAGAGACTCCATACTGCAGAAATAAAGGCAGCCCTAAGTCCAGTGTAGGTGTGGTCCATGCACGTACTACTTATCTTCCACCATTGCACTCGTCCATGGCACATCCCATGGAAGAGGGTGGGAATTTGAGGCTCAGATGTCACAGGCCTTCATAACTCACTCTTCCCATGTATATCTAGAGGAAAACACACACAGTCATTTCTGCCTACTCCTAGTCACATTCCTGGCTCCAAGACAGTTAGGTCAAGCATGGTTCCTGAATCAGGCAAATCCTGTAGCCATTTTTGAGCTCTGCCTAGGGCAAGCCTTGCCTCCAAGCTTCCTGCTGTCCTTTCCTAAAACCTGGCATCTGTTGCACCAACTCAGCCTATCATACAGATTGTAACAATATTGAGGATTGTGCAGGTTTTAGGGTCTGAATCCAATTCTCCTGCACATACCCATGCTTCTTATGCAACTGTGCCCAAACTCTCACCACTACAATGAACTCGCATCACTAAAGAGATTTCCTTGAATTTTCATAGAACAGACAAGAGAAAAATAGAGCCATAAAAATTAGAAAGTGAGAAGTAAAACATCCCTATTTACAGAGCCTGTGTTAGTGACTTTCCCATCACTGGGACTAAATACGCAACACCCACAATTGAAAGGAGTGGTTTATTTGAGTCACACTTTCCAATAGGTTCAGTCTATAGTTGGCAGAGGCAGCATGGTAAATGAGCCTGCCAAAGGAGAGCTGCTCACCATGGCAGCCATAAAGCAGTAAGAGAGAGAAAGGGCGGATCCAGGGGCAAAAATACACCCTTTCCAGTCATGTTCCCAGTGGCCACCTCTTCTGACCAAGCCCCACTTCCCAACAGCACATTCAGCTGTGAGCTCATCTGTGGATGCACCACTGGTGAACACAGAGTCCCCATGACCCAGTCCTTCCACACACATAAGGCTTTGGGGGACATTTTAGATCTGAACAGTAGCGGAGCACCTGATAATATTTCTGACAACAGACAGAAAAAGCACCTATGAATATTTAATAAAGTCGCAGGCTTCAGAATCAGTAAACAGTAACCCATCAGAGGATATAATGAGGGGGTATTTCTCATAGAAACCAGATAGAAAAAAAGATAAACATAACTAAAAAGCTTATAGAATGAAAACTTGAAAACATCTCTGAAGGAAATAAAAGAGGTTTTTGAACAAATAAAAAGCTAAATCATATTGTGGCAAGTCAATACTCTTTAAATGAATTCATAACTTTAACATCATGTCAATGTAAATACCAATAGAGTTTTTTATGGAATTAGCCAAGATGATCTAAAGTCATTCGAGGGAAAAATGAAGTAGGAAAATTCTGCAAAGCAAGAGGAGTATTAACATACATTGGAATATATGGAATCAACATATACTGGTATTGTTGCTGAATCCAAGAGATCAGAGAGACCAATGGGGAAAAAACAGGAGGATTTTATTAGGTGTACCTCTAGCTCAGCTCGATCTTATGAGGTCTAGAAGGACTGAGTGAGCTCTAAAGGGAAGGCTCCAGTTTTCATACATTTTGCCTAAGGAGTTGGTCCTCCTAGTGGCGAGAAACTTGGAGGTAGGGGCTGCAAGCCAGGGTACAGAAGGAAGACAAAGCAATCAGTTAGCTTTCAAAGTAAACAGAACCTTATGAATCCAGAGTGTCACAGATTTTGCTTACAGGTCATAGTTGCCAATCTTATGTATACCAGGATAAGAAATTACGGCCATAGAGGAGGAGGCAGTTTGAGAGGGATTGTTTAAGGCTGGGAAAGCTTATTTTTCTTTAAACCCTGTTTCAGCATGTATGAAATTAGCATATACTGGTATAGTGGTAGTAACACCTACTAGCAAACCTAATTTTTTAATTGTGTGATATTAGTATAGAAATAATCAAATAGGCAAATGTGACAAAAGAGAAAGTGAAGAAATACACTCAAATAAATAACAAAATTTGATATATAATGAATTTTGATACACAGTGGGGAAAATACAGACTATCACAACTGGGTAAAACATCTGAAAAGCATTTGTAAGCCATACCTTATATCATACAGGGTTAATTTTCAAGTGGAACAAAAATTTAAATGCAATGACAAAAATCTATCAGAATAAAGGAGAATTATTTTATGAGCTTAGAATGGGTAAGACCTTTCTAAAATGACCCAAAATCCGATGTTGCAAAAGAAAAAAACTGAAAATTTTTGCTCCATAATTATTAAAGATTCTGCACAGATTAAAAATAAAACAGCCAAATGAAATAAGAAAAGAGAAAGATGAAAAATAGAAAAATATTTGGAACTTACATCTCATAAATACAAAGCTTGTTGCAACTGACTAAATAAATAACCCTAATTAAAATGCACAATGGATAGTCCACAAAGAGAAAATACAAATGCTCTAACTCTCTCATAAGAAAAGGTGCAAATTAAAACCAATCAGATATGTTTTTCCCATTTAACAAATTGGCAAGAATCCAAAAGTTTAATAAGGTGGAGGCTCATAAAGCAGGTTCTCTGCCTTATGGCTAGTGGGAGTGTAAATTGATATAATCTGTTTGGAAATAATTCGGCATACCTATTAAATCACAAAAGCATGTTCCCTTTGGCCCAACAATTCCTCTTCCAGGACTTTACCCTACAGTTCTTCCTTTACCATGCAAAATGGCTTATGTACAAAGTTATTTACTGAAGCATTCTATGCAGTAGCAAAAGATTGGAATAAACTTAGATGTATATCAATGAGACTCCTGTTAAGTAAATTACAGCACAGTCACCAAATGGAATGCCATGTAGTTCTAAAAAGGAAGCAAAAGTTCAGAACTAAAGTGGAAAAGTTGCTAAGATACAATCTTGAGATAAAAGCTACAGAGTAGAGTGCAGTCTTCGTTGATTTTAAAAATTTAGGGAAGGAAAGGCTATATATTCATATTTGTTTGTACATGATTTAAGAGTACTTCTTAAAGGACACTCCCAACACTAAATATTATTTGATACTTGCCAGAAGAATAGAAACTGGAATATTGGGGACAGATTTGAGAAGGGGCCATTTTATCACATCCATTTGTAGTTTTTACTTTTGGATGATACGAATGTATTATCTTTTTTAAAAGTAAATAGCAGGAGAGAGAACAATGGCCACACTGGCAAACAAGCCCAGTCTGGGAACCAGCGCCATGCGCAGGCCACTGCCAAACTGGGAACAGCCAGAACCCAGCCCCTTCCATTGTGTGGGCTGGCAAATAAGAAGTACCAACCCTCCCCCCATCCCCAGCTCACCCTGTAAGTAACTGGCGTATCTGGAGAAACATAGGCTGCAATGATAGTTATCGAGCTGAAATGCAATTGGATGCCTGTGGTGCTTTGGAGTTTCCCTAACATTGGAGGTCTAGGACCAATGGTCTGATCATAGGTTTAGAGGATATCAGTATGCAGTGTGTCATGTAGGGGGGATATCCTTCTGAGTGTTGTAGCCGTAGTTGATTCCCTATGGTCTTGTTTTAAGGTCCTTTATCATTTCCATTGTGTTGTTGGGTTGGGTTTTATTCTCTTTTGTTTTGTTTGGTTATGTTAAGTCCCATGGCAGGAGAATCTATTTCAAGGATAGCAAGATATATTACGGTAGTAATTTTGGATTTATTATTGACTTGTTTTGAAATCCTTTATTGCATTCATTGTTTTGTTTTTATTGTTTCTATTCTATTCTGTTAGGTTTGATTTTTACTATATCTGAAATTATCTGCAGCTATTTTGAAGACATCAAAAGGCATTATGGTAACTATTGTTGATTTCATAAGGTTTTGAAGTCCTGTATCTCTTACACTGATTTGTTTTATTCTGTTTTATCCTCTTTAAAATAAAAAAAGAAAAGTAAATAGCAATTTTTTTAAAGTTGGTAAACAGGGGAGAGTAAATGGTATTTCCCTTGCTTAACCCAAATTGCTAACACCACTTAAAAACATCCTGCCATGAACATTAAGCTAGTCTCAGTGTGTCATATGGGGTCACTGTGTTGGTGTCCTAATCCCAAGCCCATAATGGGTAGCACTCTGACGACAGGGACAAGAGATTGTCTGTCTCCTAACATTCTCTGCTTTGGAACCCCACCCCATCTACCCTTGAATTAGTAAAATAAGACAAGAAAGTCTTTGAAAAGCTAAAGCTAATTTCCCAAATGGTATAATAGATTTTTGATGAATTTACCCAAATTTAATACTTATTATGAAGACAAAATAAATAACTTACAGTTATGTTTTAAGATTAAGAACTTCTTTCAGAGCAAGAAGCTAAGTGCATCTGACATCTCTCACAGGGTTCTCCATGACAGGAACTTCCAGACATGATGCTGTTATTCACTTCTCTCAAAAGCAACATTTGGATCTTACAAGCTTGCTGCTATTTGCCAGCTTATTATTGGAAGCACTATGGTTCATTGTTATGTCTTAGATACCATAGACATGGGCAAATTTATGGATTTGTTCCCATTCTACTATGCTATTTAAGCCATTGGAGCAGCAAAATATCTTGACTTGGGCTGTCACTTTCTGGCTACTCTTACATACTTCCCACTGTGGATCTACCGTACTCTTGCTATGGTGCTTCGTATGTCCTCTGCCAGGTGTCCCCTGGCCCCAGGGCAATGGAGATGACTGGAGAGGGGTTTGAAGACGCCAGTCCTCCTTGCCCTGCCTGGAATCACACTCTGCCCATACACAGTGCACTTGTGTAGGGAGGAGGAACCAGAAGAGCAAAGACAGAAAAGCCAGAGCCCTCCCTGACTAGAACAGAAAGTGCATGACGAGTAACTACAAAAACAGGAGGCTAAGTTGATAAACGGAGAGCCACCCAGGGAGAAACAGATAAAGGCAGCAAGAGGGAGCTGTAGTATGCTCTTAAGTAAATATACAACAAAAACCATGTTTTGTTGAGATCAATTTGACCAAGACAAGCAGGATGATCAGAATAAAACTTGTCAGGAAGCTGCTGACTAATCAGGGGGCTTCATGAGAAGCTGTTGGAATAGTGAGTTAGAATAAGACTCAAGGAAACTTTTCATTTCTAAGGAAGAAAAAATTACTACCTTGAGCACAGATTAGCTATAAAGTTTGAAATATATGAAAGGTTTATCATGGAAGATCCCAAGGTTTCTAGAAACTTGTCTAAAAGACTAAAGCTTCCCCTTGTAGGAACTGGGTAGTGGGGGAAGGAAGCTGAGATTCAGGGTAGGAAAATGACTAGCAAAGTTAGCTAATGAGAAGAGTGAGGTTGTGGGAGAGGCATGCTGAGATCACAGCAGAATCTTATATACAAAACATCCTCATGTGACTCTCTATCCACAGCAAAGGACCTCAGTGACCATCTTTATGTCCCCTGTACCATACTACCCTACCACACAAGTTCAGTCATCTTTTAGCTCAACGGCTTTCATATGTTATTATTCTTAAATTCATTGGCTACAAGCTCAGGAAAGGTATAAGGTTTCCCTTTGAACTTTGTGTTTATGCTTCCTGAACTTAGAGTGTCAGAACAAGTTGTTCTCTGGTGGCCCCAACTCCTTTATTTGCAGGTGGTCACATTTTTACCTTTTGGCCTCTCGTCACTATGTGTGTGCCTCCTTCCATTTCCCTTCACACCACTGATAGATCTTGGGCCCTTGGTTGAATTTGATCTGGAATCAGGTCTCTAATTTTGTAGCAGACACATCTTTTCTTAGTGAATGTTTCTTTGATGACCAATGTTTCCACGTTGCCTTACTTGGAAGGAAAAAGCACCTCAGGCTAGAAATACTACTCTTCCAGAAATATACACCCTGTGCTACACCCAGGCAAAATGGAGAGGTGGTTCCTGAAACATTCAGAGCACAGGCAAGTGGGAGTAACGGTGGAAACTATTTTTAGGCTGTGATGCTGTGTCCTGAGAGGGGGTTGACGGAGGGCGGCACCTTGGACAGAGCTCCCCGGCCCACATTCCAGAAGCTGCTGGCTGATGAATGATTATTTTCTACAAGGAAAAATGCGCCATCCTGATGAATGGTGGGTCTGTTGAGATGTGCTGGAAACTGTCTTCGTGTACTTAAACAAAATCCTGGCTCAGGATGTAGGAGTTTTATGGTTCCTACTTGATGCCCTCTCCTCCAGTCCCCTTGCCTGCCCTCATTCTTCTGCTTTGCCTTCCCTGATCACCTTCCCTTCAGTGGCCCACCAGAACCATTGTCTCAGGGCCAGGAAAAAAGGGACAGATGCTTGACTTCCCTCAATGCTTGGCAGGAGCAGCTACAGCCCTTAGAACCAGGGCCATCCCCAACACAACCGCCCTTCTGTGGCCATGGAAACAAGCCTGGCCAGGTTTATGGACATTCACATCGGTTATACCCAGGCTGTTGCAGTATACCTCATGGATCATCTCCTATAGTCGACATTCAAAATAATAATAATAATAATAATAATACCCTGGCAGCATAACATAAGTGTAAGCCAAAAGAACACTGGAACCAGGGTGATTAGTTTAAACAAGACTAAAGTTACGTTAGATCACCAAATTCAAGTTTAGGAGTCTGTATATTTTCCTACCTAAAATCTGACTCAATCCCAGAGCCAAACCAGGATCTGGAATAAAGATGAAGAGCATTAACTGGCCCTGTGTGTCAGGATGACAGGGTTGAGACAGCCAGGCTAGTCTTCATGGAGTTCTTTATTTGTTTGTTGTTTTTGTTTTGCAGTACTGGGGACTGAACCCAGGACCTTCCCACTGAGATGTATCCTCCACCTTTTTATTTTGAGACAATGCCTCACTAAACATTTAAATTACCCAAGCTGGGCTTGAGCTTGCAATCCTCCTGCTCAATCTCCGACTGCTGGTATTGTATGCATGTGCCACCACACCTAGCACTCATGCAGTTTTTTTGTTTTCTTTTGTTTTGTTTTTTGTACTGGGGATGGAACTCACAACCTCACTCCTGCCAGGCAGGCACTTACACCACTGAGCTAAATCCTGGACCCTTATGCAGTTATTTTTGATAACAACCTTTGTAAATAACAAGGGACAGTGACAGGCTTGAGAGTGTCTGAGGTCTGCACTCTGAACTCTTCATCTCTCACAAAAGCAGGTGAGGATCCTCTTGCCAAAAGTGGTAGGCAGCCATGGCCTTGCCCACAGAATGTGTCTGGCATGCAGCTCACCTGAAAAATACCATGGCACTTCTGTTTGTCCCTGAATGAACCCTCAATTGGTTTTGCCTATTTGTAAATTTCTTATGAACAGGCATTGGTTATACGATCATTAGTGAACTGCTTGTTTTACTCAAAATTGTTGCTGAAATTTTCTCTTCCAGGTAACTGTTGGTTTATTTCTCACTATAAACAGCACTGTTTATGTATTATTTTCTTCTGGGGAAACATTTGTGTTATTTCCTGTATCCTTGTCATTAGCAGCAATTTTGCTACAAAAATTCTCGTGTTAGCTGGGCGTGGTGACGCACTCCTTTAATCCCAGCTCTCGGGAGGGTGAGGTAGGAGGAGCGTTGTGAGTTCGAGGCCAGCTTGGGCTACAACATGAGCGCAAAGCCGGCCTGAGCTACATAGTGCGACCCTGCCTCAAAAAACTAGGGCCGGGAGTTTGGCTCAGTGGCTAAAACGCCTGCCCTGGCCGGTGCGAGGTTTGTGAGTTTGAACCCCAGTGCCACAAAAAAAAAAAAAAAAAATTCCCGTGTTTATTTCAGAGAGTTTCTCTGGCGTGTAAAAGTGGAATTTCTGGACATGTAGTATTTCATAGCTTTAGCTTTTTTAGATAATGACAATTTTTCCCAAATGTATTAATTTATACTTCTACAAGTGGTATTTTGCACTACATACTTGGTATCGTCTAAATTATTAATTTCTGCTGGCTGAGTGATATAACATGGTATCTTCTCTCTGTTTTAATTTGTATCTTCTGATTAATAATGAAATTGAGGCTTTATTCCTTTATTTTTATGCATCTGTGTTCACTCTTTTGAAATATTTCTCTTTTCATCATACTGTGTGCTCTTTTTCTTAGTGATTTTAGAAGTTATTTATGTATGCTTTATAATAATATATTTTGTTTAGATGGGTTACAAATAGCTTCTGTCAGTATGAGCTCTTAATTTAACTCTTTTTGAAGGAGTCTATGGTTGACCTTAATTAAGGTAGTAGAATTTAGCAATCTTTTCTCCTTATTGATGTGCACTTTTGAATCACATTTAAGAAATCCTTCCTTACCTTAAGATTTTAAAGATGTTTTTCCAAAAGACTTCATTTTTGGCTAACTCCTTCCTGTGAGCCAGTGGCAGCCATGTATCTCAGGAAGAAAACCAAGAAGTTAACCACTTCCTGTGAGTTATCAGTGGTTGTGGGTCAGGCCAACCCCTTTCTGTGAGCCAGCCAGTGCACAGGCTGAGAGACAAGATGTGCTGAGCCTTCCCCCTCCCCCCACCCTGTAAGTAACCAGCTCACAGGCTGAAATGATAGCCACTGACGTAAAAAAACAGCTTAATGCCTGTATCATTTTATTGACTTTGTAGGCCTAAAACTGGTAGTCTGAGCAACTATTTAGAGGATAACAATATGCAATATAGCAACTGTAGGGGATTTCCTTCTGAAGGTGGTAGCCATTGTTAATTCCCTGTTATCTTGTTTTAAAGTCCTGTATCATTTTCATTGTTTTGTTTGGTTTGGTTTTATTCTGTTTTGTTTTGTTTGATTTTATTATGTCTGATGGCATGGGCAGCTATTTTGAAGATAGCAAGATATATTATGATAGTCATTGTAGATTTCCTATTATCTTGTTTAAAGTCTTGTATTGCTTTCATTGCTTTGCTTTGATTCGTTTTATTCTGTTCTATTTTGTTTGATTTTATTCTCTTTAAAATAAAAAAATAAAGAATGTGACGGTCTGGTTTTCAAAATCAAAAAAAAAAAAAGAACTTCAATTTTCTCTTTCATCTTTGAGCCCTTAATCAGTCTAGGATTGATTTTTGTATATGATGTTATTGACTAGTCTAGCACTTCCCTACTTTCCTGTTATGCCATTTTTGTTGTTTATCAAGTTTCCAAACACTAGACCCATGCCTCGGCTCCAGTGACCTTTCTGTCTCTAATCTAGTGCTCCACTGTTTTAACTGCTGTTGCTTTAGTCAGGCTTAATGACTAGTAGAGAAATTGGTTCCACGCTATGTGTTGACTATTCTTGGACCTCTGCCTTTTCAAATAAATATTAGAACCAGCTTTCCAAATTCCATGAAAAACCATGTTGATATTTTTCTTGGAAATGCTTTAAATCTAGGGCCCAAATTTGGAAAAATGGACATAATTTCTAAGACTATGTACTCTCCACTTGTGTATCCTATTTAAGGTCTTTCAGTAAAGTTGGGCACATTTATCTATATAGCCTTCACACAACTTTATTAAACTTATTCCCAAGTACCTTAGGTTGTTTTGCTATTATGTGATTGTTTTATCCAATTAAATTTTCCAAATGTTTCAAGTGTATACAAATTCAATTGACTTCATTATATTGTTTATAATGAGCAGCATTGTTAAACTTTCATAAGTTCTGACAAATTATTTATGATCTCCTATAAATAATGACATCATATCTCCTATAAATAATGACAGTTTTGTTTCTTCCTCTCTAATCCTATACCTTAGAAACATTTGATTCCCTTACCTTCTCATACTAAAAGGTAAAAGCAGGAATCCTTAACTTGTCCCTGCCTTTTCTATTTCATCATTTAGTGTGATACTTGCCATAAGTTTATATATATATATATATATATATATATATATATATATATGATGCCCTTATGAGATTCAGAAAGTTCTATGCATATTTGCTAACACACGTTATCATAAACTGATATTGTGTGTTACTTAAACAGTTTTTCTTTTCTTATTGACAGAATGCCAAGTGGATTTTCTCATTTGACCTACAAATGTAGTAAGTTTCAAATGTTAAATCAGTCTTCCATTTCTGGAATAAACTCCACAATTCAGTCATGATTTGTTGTCTCCTTTATTATGTGTAATATATACACAGTCTTCCCAAAAAATATATACACACTTCAGCAATTCACTGTACTGATACATGTCTGGAAGCTAATGGTCACCACTTTGAATATTTCTAGTAACTGTAGCGGCCAAAGGTAACTTGTATTAATCTCATGATGTTTCAGCAAATTTAGTATTAAAATATTTATACAAGTTTTTCTTTCCCTAAAGTGTAGATGCTGTATTTGTAGTTTTATTTGCTATGTTTGCATCTATGTTTTTGAATGAGATAATCCATAATTTTCCTTTCTTATTAAACTCGTCTGATTTTGGGGTTTTTTTTGGTGTTTTGTTTGTTTGTTTGTTTGATTTTGTTTGTTTGTTTTGGGGTTTTTTTTCTAACTTCATAAACCAAGTTGGGAGCATTTCCTCTTCTATTCTCTGTAAAAGTTCATGAAATATTTTAGTAGACTGTTTCTTAAAGTCTGTTGAAACCTACTTATGAAACTATGCAAGGTGGAGATTTCTTAGCAGAAAAACTATTGTTAATACAATTTACGTAATGATTATGAAACTAGCCAATTTTTCTGATGCTTTTCTTTTCTTGAGAGAGGGTCACTCATTAAATTGCCTAGGTGAGACTTGACCTTGGGATCCTCCAACCTCAACCTCCTTCACTACTGGGATTAGTTAAGCATCACCACAGCCAGCTCAATTTTTCTTTCAATTTTAAATTGGTTTCCATTAATTACATTTTTGCATTCATTTGTCCATTTCACTTGTTTCTGTTTATTGGCATAAATTTATTCATAGTAGTTTCATGCTATCTTCATAATCTCTGCTATATTTGCTGCATGTTCCTTTTTTGTTGCTAATAATGACTATTTTGTCTGCATCAATATTGCCAGACATTTGTCAGTTTTATTAGTCATATCAAAGAACAATCTCTGTATATCATTTTTATTCTACATTTTAATCTATTCATTTTATTATTTTATTAATTTCTTCTTAAGGTTCATTGTTTTCTTCATTCTTCGTTATTTAGGTTATTTTAAAGTTCTTTTACTAGCTTCTTAAATTAGATGTTTTCTTGATTTTTTACTATTTTTTACTATTACTTTATAATATAATAATCTTAAGGCTATAAATTTCTCTCAAAATATCATTTTAGTTTCATCTCACACATTGAGATATGTAGTGTTTCCATTGTTTTACAAGGAAAAATATTTTATCTTTCATGAAGCAACGTTTTGTTTGCAGTCCATTATAAAATGAGCATCTAAGTTACCATTAACTAGGTCAAGAAATAGCATATTGTCTGAAAACCCCTGAGTAGATGCCCTTCCCGGTCACTATACTTCCCCACCCCAGACAAAGCTAACCCAGACAAAGCTTCCTTTCCTTTTACTTTTTTTTTTTCTGTTGCTGTTGGTGGTGGGTTTTGTTTACTTATATAAATAGGTTCATAATGAGCACATTATCTTGATTCTTATTTTTTTCACTCCATACTGTGCTTGTGAGCTACATCCACATTTTTATATGTTATTTGAGTTTGTTTATAACTCCTTGCAGTTTTTCATTTTATGCACGTATCACAATTTGTCATTGTCCTCTAGGTGGACATTCGGGTTGCCTCCAGTTTAGAAACATAGTGAATAATGTTGCCACGTGTATTGTCCCCCCAAAACCTCATGTGCTCATAGGTGAGGCTTTTGGAAGGTGACTGGATCATGGGTGTGTGGAACTGGATTAACCCACTGACTGGTTTAGCAGTTCTAGGTGTGGATAATGGGAAGGCCCACCCTGGGTGTGGTGTACCCTGAATGGAAAACAAAAGGAGGCTTGCTATTGCTGCTGCTGCTTTCTGCCCGCTCTACCATGGTCTGTTTCTCTTCAGTGATGCCCCTCTGCCACGCCACCTTCCCTTAGAACAGGCCAACTATGAATTAAAACCTCTACAAACTGTGAACCAAAATAAACATTTCCTTGTTTAACTTGTGGGTGTTGGATATTTTGTCCCAGCGATGAGAAAAGTAACTAAGACACAGGGACAATCCTGTAAGTTTATGAATGTATATGTGCCTGAATTTGTTACTTTTTATACCTATGAGTAGCTCAAAGAGAATGAAAGTCTTTAACATGAGTAAATAATAATTGCTTTCTAAAGGGACTGAACGAAATTACACTTCTTCCAGCATTGTATCTACTTCCCCATATTATCTTTCTTTGAAATTTAAGCCATTCTGATAAAAATGTAATAATTTCTGCATGCATTTTCCCAATTACAATGATGTTAAATATCTTTAATATGCTTATTGGGTAGAAGAGAATATTAACCACTGCTAAAGAAAGTATTAATAAACTAGAAGATAGATTTCGAGAAATACCATGGCCACAACCCCAAGAGTGGGTTATGGTGGTAAGATGATTAAATATAAATTAAATACCATAAAAGATAGAGTAAAAACATTTAACATACAATTATTTGGAATTTTGGAATAAGATCAGAGAAATATTGAGAAGAAATAATATTTGAAGAGTTGTTAATTTTTCCTAAAATTGATGAAAAATGTAAATTTTCAGAATCAATCCTGGTGAATTCTAAGCAGTATAAATAAAAGTGGATTCACATTAAGACTCTTGCAATCAGCCGGGCGTGGTGCCACACGCCTTTAATCCCAGCACTCGGGAGGCTGAGGTAGGCGGAGCGTTGTGAGTTCGAGGCCGGCTTGGGCTACAACGCGAGTGCAAGGCCGGCCTGAGGTACACAGTGCGACCCTGCCTCAAAAAACCAGGGCTGGGAGTTTGGCTCAGTGGCTTAAGCGCCTGCCCTGGCAGGCGTGAGGTTGTGAGTTCAATCCCTGGTACCGCAAAAAAAAAAAAAAAAAAAAAAAAAAAAGACTCTTGCAATCAAAGTACAAGATACCAAAGAAAAAATTGTAAAGCAGCAGAAAGAAAAAAGAAATTATCTATGGCAGAATAACTCTTAGACTGACTTCTGAATTCTTAGCAGCAACATATGAAGCCAGAGGACAGTAGAGTAATATTGTCAAAGACTTACAAGCGTCAGCCTTGAATGTGAATTTAGAATGTCTGTCTATTCATTTCAAATTTCTTTCAGGTACAAAGATGAAATAAATATATTCCAGGAAACAAAAGCAAAACATTTACTAATAACAGGCCCTCACTCAAGCAAAAGACCAGGTAGTTGATAAAATGTTGTAGAAACCATCAAAACCAGGAAATTCATAGGAACAAAAAAAGAAAATAAGGTATATTTTAGATGTCAATTCAATTCTCTCCTTCTGAAAACTAAAAAAATACAATTTTCACTGCACACCTCAGCAGCACATATACAAAGCACAATTTTCAAAAAAATTAAAAACATGACTCTCATACAAAAAGTAAATAAACACCTGTCAGGATAGTAGTGGGACTGGTTCAAAGGAGAAGTATAGGCTGAGGGGCTACGAAACCATTAAGGAAAATTAATGTTGAAATGAGATTCTAGACTAGATATGAAAGCGGTTAATGTATGTCTGTGAAATAAAACCATTACCTTCTGTGATCTTTCCTACCAGAGAGAAATCATTGCAAACATCTACAAATTAGCATAAACTTCAGAGTTTTGGCCTTTAGTCAGCGGCAGAGAATGATTTAAAAAAAAGGAATATTCACCTAAATTATTAAAGAACTCTTGGATGTTAAACAGTGCTCAGTAAGACATCAAAAGGCACAAATTTGACGTAATTTTTCTCAACAGCACAAACCCCATCTATTGAAGTGAATCATGAACAGTCATGTCTGAAGTACGTAACTCCGTCCCTAGCCTCAGCCTATGTCAGAACTGACTCTGCCTCAAATGCTAAGCTGTTCTCCCCACTGTTGGCTTCTGGGACAGCCTCAGGGTTTCCTTGACTGAGAGGCAAAGTCTGCCATGTTGTGGCAGCCATGTTTGTCTGTGCTCCTGCTAAGGAAGCCAAGACTATCTGCTGACAAAAGGAAGCATATACCAAGCATGAGCAAAAAGCAAAAGTCCAAATGACCCTCAGTGAGGGAGAGAGACAGGTGAGGATTAAATCACCAGCTGGGTTCTTGATGGCTTCCAACACCCTCCCTGGTCTATGCCTTCTAGAAGCTCAGTCTGTAGTTCTTGGCTTTTGTTTCTCTGAGATACTTCACGATTTTTACAATAAATTATCTTTTGTGATTAAAGAGAATTACATGAGGGAGAAAAAAAACAAAGAATAATCATTATTTGTAAGTCCACGGAATTTAGATTGAATAGTGAGAGAACTTTCCAGACAACACAGCTCCACAGTTCCAGATGCAAGACCCCTTCCTATGTCAGAAAACGTCAGTTCTTTCGTGCTTCCTGTTAACCTGGGGTGAGGGTGCTCTGCTCAACAGGACACAGCAGCTGGTTCAGACTACCATGAGCCAAGAGCTTCCGTGGACCAAGCCCATGAACTCATTTCCACAGTCTGCTGCCTCTCCAGAAACATACCCAGCTCTCTCCTCTTCACTGCTCCTTATGACTCATTCAGGTGGCCTGACATCTAGCAGGCTGCAGTGTGTCACTGTTGCCTACATTGTCATAAGGTGAGCCACAAGTACATCCCCACAAGGCTCTAGTTTGATTAGAGCTTTCAGAGAGGTGCAATTATAAAATGAAAATTCCCATGTCCTGTGTAGCCACTTTCACTTTTTTGTTAAATATTTTTAAATGGTCAGGTTTCCAAGGCAATGCTAAATATTAGGACACCTCTAGAAAGATCCAATGAAGAGGTAAATAAATCCTCAGGGAGAAGAAAGGAAGAATAGGATGTGATAAATGGGAAGATAGTTCGTAAGAAAAGACCCATGCCAGAGAGCCAATGTAGGCTGATAGGACATAAATTGAACCTGGTTATCTGTGATAAATCAGAGGAAGCCAGATATCACCAGTTGTTTACTCTAGGTCTTTTTAAAATTATCCTGATGCCTGTGACAGCAAATAAAAAACAAGAGCCAAGTATGGTAGTAAATGGCTGTAAACTCAGCACTCAGGGAGTCTGAGGTAGAAGGATCACAAGTTCAAGCCCAGTCTGGACAATTTAATGACTTAGCAAGACCCTGTTTCAAAATGTTTGGAGATATAGTTCAGTGGAAAAGTTCTTGGTGCAATCACCAGTAGAAAGAAAGAAAGAAGAGAAAAGGAGGAGGCTTTTATTAAATAAATAAATAAATAAATAGCTTTTCAGAATGTGTGAAATAACAAAGGATCTAGTTTTCCATCTCAGCTCTTTTGTACAATCACATCAAATAGAAACTCAGCAGGGCCAAGGGCCACTGCTGCTTCTAATTAAGGCCCCAAGGTAAGGCAGCACATTAGGGGCTCCCGCACAGCATAACAAAAATTCCACCTCAGTGTGCTGTGTTTGTTCTCAGCTTGCATTCGAAGTGGCAGAGGCCACACCTGCCTTAGAGACAGTGCACAAGCTAGTTTATACTGACACTGATTCTCTTGTTCAAACAACTCAAAGCATGGGGAGCAGATGTTAAATAGAGAAGGAATGAAGTAGAAGGCGTTCTTCCCTTTATGTGCGCATCTGTGTGTGCGTGTGTGGATGGGGGTGTTACACGCACAAGCGGTTATTATTTCTTTCTTTTTCAAAAATGATACCCATCCATCACACAAATGTCAACTCAAATTTTGGGCGACTGCAGAAGGGCCTCGTTTCTGCCACGTGTCTCGGGGAGAAGGATTTCCAGTTCTCTGTGATCATCCAGAGGGCGAGTGGCCCTGCACATGGGCCAAGAAGGCTGGGGTGGGGCCTGAGAAATGGCATTGCTGACAATTTATCAGGTAAAGCCGAAGCTGCTATTTTAGGGACCACAGTGAGAGAGAGAACCACAAAATACCACCCAGGCCTTTGATTCAGCCTTGCTGGTGTTTCCTGAGACAGAGTTGGTAGACCAAGGAGAGACAGCCGTGTCGCACAGGAGCAGGTACCTGAAAGGACGAGCTTGGAGCAGGCAGGTGAGTCTACAAAGTGATTACTGGGTGTGAAACAATGCATAGGAGTGGGTTTTACATCAGCTGGGAGCCATCATCACCTCAAGGCTCAACGGGAGTTGAACACAGAAACCACCCTAAGCAACCCCAACCCTTTTGTAATTTTTTTTTTTTTTTTGAGATAGGGTCTTACAAAGTCACTAAGTTGCTCAGGCTAGATTGAATTTGCGATCCTCCTCCTCCAACTTTCCAAGTAAAGCACCACCGTGCCAGGCTGGGACCCCTACACTTCATGGCCTGCCTGGATTGGAAGCCATGGCACCAACATCCTTGCTCCTTACCACCCCACTTCTCCCCCTGTAGGAAGCCCCAGCTCAGTGGGGAAGAAGTTTCCTCAGCTCAGTGCCTAGCAAAGAAGGATTGAGCGCCAGCACATTCTGGATGTTGTTGCTTTAAACCTGAGTTATGGGGCCCCATCTGACCCCAGCCCAGTCCCAGGCAAGCATCTCTCACACTCAGTTAATCCTACCAGACTTAGACCATTTTGTTAGTTCTGGCAAATGGAAAGACCTGTTCCCAAGGTCTTGGAGAAGATCTGTCAAACAGAGGGGGACAGTTCTTCTGTGTATTCAGTTTCCTCTATGTTTGTCCTCCCTTACTAACCCCTCCTTAACACCAGTCCTCCGTTACATAGCAGGTGTGTTAGTGTTGGGAAGTAGCCTAGGGAGACTATACCAGTGAAATAGCATGATTCCTGGCCTCACCAAACCTAGTATGAGCCATGGGCAGGTCGAGCTACATAATTTTCAGGGCCAAACACAAAATGAAAGTGCAGGGCCCCTTGTTCAAAAAATATTATGGAGTTCAAGATGGTGAAGGTGACCCCTAAACAGAGTACCCTCCTATGGTAAATGGGGCCCTGGTGTCTATGCTGCCCATAGACCCATGGAGTGGGACCATGAGGCAGTGAATATCTAAC
This sequence comes from Dasyprocta punctata, assembly GCA_004363535.1. Taxonomy (NCBI): domain Eukaryota; kingdom Metazoa; phylum Chordata; class Mammalia; order Rodentia; family Dasyproctidae; genus Dasyprocta; species Dasyprocta punctata. The sequence goes on along the minus strand of RJWM01004552.1, from coordinate 9,605 downwards.
GAGGTAGTTTAGGGATGTCCATCAGAGTTCCCAGGATCTCAACAGAGTTTTGAGTTCCACTCTGGAAATTCCACAATGTCACCTCTGCTGCATTCTATTGGCCAAGAAAAAGGTCAGCCCAGATTTAAGAAAAGAAAAACTTGATTCCACATCTCAATGTGTGGAATAGCAAAGGATTTGTGTTCATAATTAATTCATTATGAATGTGCTTGATCGCAGAAGGCTGATCAGAAATCCACAGTCAAAGAAGGAGCCTAGAGTTGTTACAAAAATATTAGGGAATAAATATATATTTTCTACTCTAAACTAAAATAAAATCTTTAAGATACATAGGCCTTATTTTTATACTTGTTTCTCAACTTTTCCCCTTTATTTTAATCTACTAATTGATTTAATGTATGGAATAAGAATCTATTATAATTTTTTTAAGATTTAAGAACTTAAACCTCCTAACAAATCTTTATTTGTCCTTACATATTCAAAGCAAAGAATGTGTTTGCTAATTCACCATCAAAAAACAAAACTGGAGTGCCTACCTTGCTTGCCAAGCCCTTCCTGTGGCAGCCCCTGTTGCACTGGGAAGCTCCCTGCCCAGTGTTAAAATCCTTTGTCATGGGTCATTTCCACACACTCCTGCCACCATCACCTTGGTGAAAGCTGCCATTTTCCAGGACACCCCTCAAACACAGCCACTTGCTGCTAACTTAAACTGGATCGTGCTCCTCACAACACAATTTCAAGGGAAACCTAGATTTTCCTTACTCAGAATCTGTAATGCCCATCACCTGCCAAGCTTTCTTGAAGCCAATATTGCTTGGGCCCCTGAGACTTTCCCTAATGATTCAACACCCCCCTCCCAAGCCATCGGATTCTCATCTTCTATAAACTATCATGGTCCATCACACCCACACCCTCCGAAGATGGTTACCTTTGGTGTCACAGTAACCATCCCTGGGTTTCTATATACACTTCCTCATGCCCAGGGTGTCTTTTCCACTGTCTGTCCTTCCCCATTAAACCTTTTCCAGCTGAGTTCACCCATGGGTGTCTTGCTTCGTCTTTCAGCCCCACACTCCTCTGCTGCCCTCCCCACCACTTCTCTCCCTGGAACCCTTACACCGACATTAACAGTGCTCCTAGCTTGCCAAGGGATGTGTCTCACCAATTCCCACTAAAACCTTTGACAGTAGAGACCATGGTTTCCATATGAGGGAGTTTTTCTCAGTGCAGATTATAGAACTGGCTTACAATATCTGTTCTAATGTCATTACTGAAATTAAAGGTCAAAACACTGCATACATCATGCCAGGCATTGATCTAGGCAGTTTATAGTATGCTGACCTATTTCATCTCTAGCCCATTTCACTATTACTCCACTCAGGTCTAATTTTAACAAAATTTCACCAAAAGGAAAGCATTTGGATGTTGCATGTAGTTCATTATAATAAGATTTTATATCTTGTACAAGCACAGCTCAGAATGCCAAATAAAGCCATGAATATTGTCAGGGGTCAAGGGCAACAATCACCTAGCAGGTGAACTCGACTCGATGTGGCTCAGACTCCAGGCAGAGAACAGAATTGACAAAATTTAGCCCTGGGAATCAGCCATTGGTGTGGGAAGGCAAGAATTAGGTGCCCTGTTCTAGAGGAGAGGAATCGTGTAGGAGTTACAAGGGAATTAAATTGTGGAAGTGAGGAGTAGATCCAAAATTCCATACTCTCAAAAACAAACAAGCAAAAAGGTCAGATTTTAACTGTTTTCTATCTTTTACAAAAATTAGAACCAGTGAGGAAAAGAATAAGCTGCAGAAATGTGTCATTGGTTGCTGCCAGACAAGGGAGCCCCAAACTATGATCTTAAAATCTGTTTGTTATTGAACAGGCAATTGGAAGAGCAAAAGGCACTGACACGTCTGGGGACTCCCTGGCTGAGAGGCCAGGCTGAAAGTTTAGGAACACTTCCCAGCACCCCGCTCTGGTACACTCTGTCCCTGCCCAAGTCTTCGGCCGTAATTAGCTTTGCTCATTAGTTGCAAGCAAATAATCTCCTTGTCACAGCTGGGATCCTTTATCAGAACAGTGGACCTGAGGGTTTGCAGAAGCAAAATGACCTCTCTCCCCCCGAATTCCGTGGAACACTAAGTCATGACCTAGAGAGCTGAATAAGGCCAGGAAATTGCCAAAGATGTCTAAAAATTCCAAGGAACAAATCTGCCTTAAAGGTAGAAGTTCTGCGTATTAAAAACAGAAAAAAATAACAACAATAAAATCCTTAGAATAGATATTGAAGTTTTTCTTCAAGTCAGGTTAACGGCTCAGATATCAGAATGCATAAGGTGTCTATTAAGTGCAGATACAGAGGTCACCCCTGCCCTGGAGGAGTCGCATCTGGGGTGATACTGGGAGGGAACTGGTAATAATGCACTAGGCCACCAGCCACTACTGATGCACTCAGGGAAGGAACCCACAGACCCAGCTGGCCTCTCCCAGCTGACTCTCCAGGCAGGACTTCCTGCCGAGAAAGCAGAAGAGCAGTGGCAGAAGGCATAGGGTAGATTCAGAGCCCACTGGACACTTTGCAAAATATATCTCATCTCCATTTTGTCCCTTGGAATTGTATCATTATCCCTGTTTCAAAGAAGAAGTTGAGAAGAGAGACCTTAGTCCCATCCCTGGATGGCCTGTGGGTTAGGGCTTAGGGAACAGTGCCAGCAGGTGTCTTGTACTGAATCCTTTAAGCACTACTTTGTCTGCTCACTCCCTAAGGGGACCCCGGGGGCATCTGAAGCACCCTTGGTTACTTCGAGAGAGGGTGCCCAGGCTGCACACAGTCTCTGAGACTTTCAGAGCCAGGGCTTGGCACAAAATGCCCGAGTGAGTGGCAGAGTCTCACTATAGAGTCCAACAGCAGGATGTGCAGTAGCAGAAAGAAGACCTAGGTATGCCAAGGGAAAAAGGTGTAAGTGTATAAGTGCTCCAGTAGGTGGGTTGGAAATTACAAGAAAGGGAGAAAATAAGGCAACAAGGTAAATAATTGCACCGTGGTTAACAGTATAGGCTTTGGAATCAACCAATTTAGAGTTTGGGTCACAACTCTGCTACTTTTAACTGCATTGGGAATGTTCCTTGACTTCCCTGGACCTCAGTTTCTTCATCTATAAAATGGATAAAACAACTGTCATTTCCCCAGTGGTCCATTATGAGAATTAAATGTGGTAATATATGCAAACATTCATGCACACAGTAGTTATTTAATAAAGACTAGCCATTGGTTTTCCTATCCTCTTACATCCCCCATATCCATGCACAGGGCACCCAAATTCACTAAGGTTTTACCTGACTTATCTGAATAATTGCCTCTGTTTGATAATTTTGGACCTAGCCAATGACTTTTTACAGTAGTAGGTGTTTAAAAGAAAACATAAAATGAAAAGAGACTTTTAGTAGAAACAAGGAGTCTCTGGGGAAGATCAGAGCTAGAGTCAAACAAAGGTGCCTACCAAGTGTGGGCTGTCACATCCTGTCAGGCAGAAGGGGCTTACTTCATGGATTTTTGACTCATTGATCTCCAGCCCAAGTTCAGTGGCACTTTAGGGATGTGTGATGTCCTAATAGATTATCCCTTCGAATGGCCTGGCTGGACCACAACATCCCCCATCCTGGGGTCAGCTGAAATAGTGGTGAGAGGACCTTCTTTTGTACTAATTAATGTCACTTGCACTCATATTAGCAGCTCTACATTTAAGTTTTAGAACCTATTGTCCTAAGCAGGGACACAGAGGCAGAGTTCCAAATGGCCCAGCCCTTGATTCTGAAATTGACACCACTGTGATCACAATCAGCAAACCAGACTTGCTTACAAGTGTGTCATAACTCAAAATCCAAAACGCACATTCCCATCCATGATATCTCTGTGAGATGGGCAATCCAGAATTTTCAGTCCTGTGTTCCCCAGGAGGAAGCAGTTATGTTTGTACCACACCTCCAACCAGACAAGAGAAGAAACCAGGGCTTCCCCCATCTACTGGCTCCAAAGTTCATATTGTCATTAAATCAGGCACTTTTGTCACATGGAGGGAAAAGCCGCATATTCTTTACCCTTTGAAATCTGAAGGACATATTTCTAGGACAGCTGGCTGGAGCCGGGGTACAGGCCATGGCCCCAGAACACCTAACTCTCATTAATGCCAAGATCTAGCCATTTGAGGAGAATTTTGCAGCTGGTTTCATCACGCTCCTAATTCTGCTGTTATCTAAATTCAGCCAGCTGGCTGAGGCTTAACAGAGGGAAAGCTCTGGACACACAGGCCTTCCAGGAGAAGGGAGATGGCACGATTTGTCTATTGTCAGTGGAAAGTACACGATTGCTTCGGCTGGTTTCCCCACATCTGCTCTGGTCCTTTTATTTCTGGGCTTTCTTCATAATCTCTCTTGGTGTGATCCAAGAACCTGTAAGAATTATACATGCCCCACGATCCAGTAACCTGAAAATCCTGCTCTAGGCCAATTGTGAGGTTAGAAACAACCTAAAGAACAATTTCACCCTATAGGGAAGATAACATAGCGTGCTGCATTTCTTGGGGGTATCTGCCCTTTTTAAGAAGACTATTAACCTTAAGACAGTGGCAGAACCTCAGGCACTGTGACAGGTGACAGGAAAGACTTTGCTGCAGGAGCCTGTCCCTGCTCAGGACAGCCTGCGATGGTAAATTTTGCTTCTGCTCCTTCCCATATGGTCAGCCCCAGGTCACTTTCCTTCCTCTGAAATCAAAATCTCCTCCTCCAGCTGCTGGGAAAAGAGAACAAAGCTGCCAGCTGATTATTATTCAAGAACAAAGCAGAGCATTTATTTTAGCAGGTTCAGAGCCATTATCTCCCCAGGATGCAAGCTACAGCGTGTGCTGGCTTTATCTGCCCACTTTCCTTCTGTCCTCAATCCTTAAAGAGTGTGTTGTTCTTCTTGCTGGAGAGAGACAAAAGTGAATGAGAGAGAGAAATTTTTTGCAGCAATGACCTATGAAGGCTTCTGTCTCCTTCCTAGGCTGCCTGCTTCTCAAAGGCATAAGGACTTCCTGTCTTTTGTAGAAACCTCAGGTGGATGAGAGAAGCCTTGGCAGCCGCTGTCTTGCATTTGAAATAGGGCAGCACCACGCCCTCAAGTCACTCCCATCAAGGTTGCAGCTTCTTTGCTGCTGAGAGTCTCAAGAATGTGTTGCCAGATGAAACACAGCCCAGTGAAATCTGAACTTCCAAAGAACAATGAAGGATGAGTTAGTATAACTTAAATATTGCACTGGGGTATACTTAGATGCTAAAACTGTATTCACTGTTCATCTGATATTCAGATTTTTCCTTCGTGTCCTATATTTTTATGTATTAAATCTGACAACCATATCACATTACACCCCTCATCTCCATCTCTCCTACTAATAGCTCAAGTGCAGCACAATTCCTTTGCAGTGGAATTTGGGGTACAACCAGAGCCACATAGTAGTGGCGTAGGCCTGAGTTCTGTGTTGGCCAGGATCAGGGAAGAAACTTGGTATCACTTCTGTCTAACTGCTTCCGTCCCACTTTCCTAAGATCACACTGAGCACCTGAAAAACTAATAAACATGTCCCTTAGAGTTAACAGACAACATTTTCTCAGTGGGAGATCAAAGAGTGAGCTGTCCGGTTGCCTACAGGGAAGTTTCCAGAAGGTGCCAATTTCTCAGGGCCTCTTCTGAAATCTGTAAGGTCTGAACTAGATTCCCAGCACCTGTCTGCTGTGAGTTCTGAGTATAGACTCTCCCAGGAGCTGCTCCCAGAAACACTTCCCGCCCCACCTCCGTCTCCCAGAGATGGCCCAACCAGCTGCTTCCCAGCAATCCTGGGGCCTTCTCTGTCCTCTCACCTGACCCTGCATCAAGAGAAAGAGGCTGCTTAGAGGTACTCATGGAGCTGAGCTCCCACTTCTACACGCCCCAGTTTCTCTCCTCCTTTCCCAAAAGGAGCCAAGAGTAAGCAATAGTCCTTCTCCCTGATAAGTAGTCACTTCCCCACATTTAGGCTGAAAAATCATCACACAATTTCTAATGCAATGAAGGCCAAGCATGAGGGTTTTTTGTCCTTCAGCAACTTGGTAAAATTCTTTGTGGAGATTGAACTGAGGGCATGCTGAGCTACACCTCTACCTTCTTTATTCCCATACACAGTCTCACTAAGTTTCCCAGACTGGCCTCAAACTTGAGATTATCCTGCCTCAACCTCTTAAGCAACTAGAGTTATAGGTATATGCCAGCACGTATGGCTAATAAAATGTATTTTTTTGCTTCTTTTTTTCTTTTCTTTTTTTTTTTTTGTTTTGTTTGTTTTGTTTTGCTTTGTTTTTGTTTGTTTCTTTTTTGAGACAGAGTCTTGCTATAGTGTCTAGGCTGGCCTTGAACTCATTATGTAGCCCAGGCTGGCCTTGAATTCACAGCAACCCTCCAGCCTCAGCCTCCCAAATGGTGAGATTACAGGCCTGCACCACGACCACCAATTCTTTTACTGTTTATGTTCAATTTATTCCTTTGCATTAACTGACCAGTAAAATTCATAGGAAAACCAGTCTACCTCTTCACTTTTTAAATTAACTCTAACCAATGGCTTGCAGTTTTTCTCACTGTCCTCCATTTTCATTCTGTCCAAAGTAAACCCATTCTTTCAAAATTTGCTGCACTTATATTTTATGATCTAGCACAGAAGATCCTCCTAAAGCACCTGTTATGGTTTATATTCCTATGGCCCTGCCGAGTCTCATGTAATCATGGCATGGACACGGCTGAGTCTAGCATTCGTGATTGGTTTGTTGTCTGGTGCTGGGATTGATGGTGTGAGTGCAGCACCCGCCCAGGGGTGGAGCTGACATACAGTGTAAGGGTGGAAGGAAGGTGTACCGTCTCTCTCTTGCTGGTTCACACCTTGCTGTTTTGCGGCCACCATGAATGACTGTCCCCACACTGCCACGCCACGCTGCCTTGAAGCCAGCTGAGTATGGACTGAAACCTCCAAGAACTGTAAAAAATAAACATTTCCTTCCCTAATTTTGGGAATCAGGTGTTTTGCCTCAGCAATGAGAAAAAGGTAACTAAGACAGCACCCAGAAACATTTTTTAAACCAAAGTGGAGTCTACCTTCCCAGGCATTTGATCATCTGGAAAACAGATACAGAATTGTCTGGTCACTTCTCCAAAGTCAACATCAGTGAAGGTTTACGGGATTAAGAAAAACAATAAAAATGGATTTCATGGTAGAGGTGCTCCCTTTTATATTTTACTTGTAATTTTTTTTTTATGCCAACATTTCAGTACTGAAAGATATTCTCCCATGGCTCTTGTGACTGTTAATAACTGTATTTGGGGGATTTTTTCTCCTAACAGTGAGAATCTCAAGGCTTAATGTTGCAGAATGCTGGCTGTATCCCCAGTGAGGAAACCCTCTTCCCTGTATTATCCACTGGTATTGTTTTATACGAATGAAAAGGAGCCACATAATTAAACCTGCAGCAGAGCTGAAGGAGATGCCTTGTGTGGGACTGTGATAGTGGATGACACAGTGAGGGATGGGAGCCCTTACTGTCCCCAGGCAGAAGGTCATGCAGATCAGCCTGCCACCTCTCCTGCCAGACCACACCAGGCTTGTGTTTAGCACAATACAAGGTAACTGGTGAGGAATATCACCTTCCAGGGTCACCCAGTGAGATCGTTCATTTATTCACTTATTCAATCAGAACCTTGCATTGCACATCTCACATACCAGGTACTGTGCAAAACACGGGAAATAAAAGATCCTGTCTGGCCCTGAAGGAATGACAGACTGATGCCTGAGAGAGACAGACAAATCATAAGAGCATGGCAAGGCATCCAAGTGTGGAGCTCTCCATCATGGGGTGGGGTCTCAGTCAGAGCTCAGTCTGCATTCCCAGGGAATAAATATCAGTGTCTGGGGATACTTTGGGTGTCACAATTCAGGAGAGGGCTGTGACTGGCATTTAGCAGGCAGAGACCAGGGATGCTGTCAAATGTCCCAATGCACAGGACAGCATCCTGTGACGTGGAATCATCTGGTACAAAATGTCAGCAGTGCAAAAGTGAGAACCAACTCCTGGGCCACACGGTGCTGGGGTCAGTTCCATCTGGGCAGACTGGGACTGTCAACTCAGCAAACCTGCTCTTACCTGCTTCAGCAGCAGCTGGATTTTTCCCCTAAGTCAGTAACCGCACCCTCTCCATTGTGGTGTCCTCATCTATAAAACAGATCCCCCTGGTTTGACTATGGATAGCTCCCTTGGGTCAATATTTCACTTCCACTGAACTCTGCTCCTGACAGGAGAACATCGTGGTCAAAGACTGTTTACCCAACTTTAGGTCCAGAGATAAACTAGTTTCCTGTGTTGATCCCAAATGTCAGTCAGGGACGCCCAGTGTGACCTCTGCCCAAGGACCCCAAGTAGTTTGTGTCTATTTTCTGAGTCCTAAATTTTCCTGCCAGCAAAGATGTTCCTAACTTGGGTGCCTCCCTGCGTCTGGAGGAGAGGTCTAAATACATGAAACAAGCTGGAAAGTTACCCAGCCGCTGCTCCTGGAAGCGGGTCCAGCCACAAAGGACGTCCTCCTTGCAGGCCCAGCCCTGTGGCATCAGAGTCTGTGTCTCTTTGTCCTTTGTGTCCCTGAGGAGAAGTTAGTCTTGGATTCAAGACTCCAGGGACCGGGTGTGTGTGAATCAGGTCCTGGAGATTCTTCCCTGCTTCCTTTTCCTACTGGGTCTCTAAACCCAGTCACCAAATAGCCTGTGGGGCCCAAGGCTGCTGGGCCAGAGCAGTCAGGGCCACTGGACACGAGGCCAGGGAGGGAGGCGGCCCTGCTGCCCAGGTGCACAGAGACCTCCTTTGTTGAGAGCTGACTGCCTGAGAGGCTTGAGAAGGGCAGGGCTGGCAGCACAGAGTCCAGGGTCACCAGACTCTCTGCGTCCACAGGACGGCAGCCAGCTCCGCAGCCCGAACCTTCCCCACCCCAGCCCCAAGACCGTCGGAGGCGGCACAGTCTACAAAGCATGGACAAAAATAACCCTCTTTTTTAATTTTTCTTTCTAATAGAGGACAAAATGAAAATCCAGACACACAAAGTAACATGCCCGAGTTGCCTGAACTACCAGACAAGGGGGACCATTATCAATGTTACTGCCACACCTGCTCCACTGAACTCGTCAACAGTAATTCTTCCTCAATCAAACAGTCACATATTTCACACTCATTGTTTGAACACACTTGTTGAAGCTTAATTTGCTCTTTGTGGCTTTTTTGAGACCGGTTCTCACTATCTCAGCCTCCCAAGTACTGGGATTACAGGCACTGTCACTCCTGGTTTTGTCTTTTCTCTCTTTTTCTTTTAGGAGAAAGATTGGTATAATTTATACCAAGTAAAATATGTAGATCTTTGGGGGGTTACATTGTTGTTGTTGTTGTTGTTGTTGTTGCTATTATTTTTGACAGAGTCTCGCTATGTAGCCCAGGCTGGCCTTGAACTCATGGCAATCTTTCTGCCTCAGCCTCCAGAGGACTGGGATTACAGGCATGTGTTCA